>CAIGRN010016113.1:0-15832 GCA_903798345.1 Fraxinus anomala
ATTTTTGCAATTTTAAAACTTGGGGTCTGATTTTTCATTTCATGATAAATAATATTTGATCCATGAATTTTTCCTTTTTTTTTTCTTTATCATTGATTCATTTTGATGTTTTAGAAGGTCAAATGTGGAATTCTAAATTCAATTCTTTTACAATATTGTGCTATGAGTGCTTCTTGAATAGACATTGTTAGTATAACCAGAGAAAAATTTGATCGACCAATTTTCGTACCATCTTTCAAAATATTGTTTCACATATAAATTTATGTCATATAGAAAAGGAGATGAGTTAACCGTAGATTAAATATTATTGTAACCCCTACATTTCCATTGAGAATTGAGCTAGAGGATTATTGACAAGTCACACGTTAACACTTGTTTCACAAATTTCAATTGAAATGGCTATGATACACACCTTTTTAATTAAAATAAAACCTCCATCTTTTCCTAATGTAAAATGTCTTTTTATTTATTTTTTATTTTCATATTTTTGAAATGTAGATAAAATTATTTTCACTCGACTTAAGTCTATTTTGATTCTAAACTACTTCAAAAGACATTTAATTTGAAGATAAAATACCATATATTGAGAAGAAATAATGAAAAATATAAGTGCTATTAATACATCTCTACTAAAAAACATATATATATATATATATATATATATATAGAGAGAGAGAGAGAGAGAGAGAGTAGGTTCAATATTAAGCCTCTGTTTAGTACATATTGTTTTAAAATATATTATTTCAAAATTCATTTTTAATCATACATTTTTTAATAAAATAATATTTTTCATCATATCAATAACTTTTTCTTACTTTTTTACTACATATTTTCGATCATATCACGATTTAAAATACATTCTTTCCTTAATAATATCTATCAAACAATAAGGCAGTAAACACGAGAATTTCTTCAATCTATTATTAAGGAATTGGAAGAGTAATTATTTAATTTAATTTAAATTTCATTATTAATGAATTAAATGGTACTAATAATATGAAATTAAGGGCATTGTTGACCAAGTAAAAAAAAATATAAGGCCAAAAGTGTCAATGAATTCCACACATCCACACGTTTCATGGCTGTAGATTCAGCACATATTTCAATCATCGAAATTAATTTCAAAATATTGTAAGAAGAATAAAAAATAATTTTAAATCAATGTTGAAAAAACCTTAAAATATAGACATGGCCCATTTTTTAAGATGAAAACAAAAATAACTTGATGTAAGTTGTCCTTTGTCCTTGACTCCTAGTCTACCCCAAATACCAACAAACTATGTATACGCTCTGTCGTGTCTTCACTTTTACCCTTGAACAAATTCATTAGTCAAATGATGACAACTTGGGTAATTCATGAATAAGCGACTTTTCTTATTCACCTCACTTTTCATTCCAACCTTGTACAGCTCATCTTTTCCCCCCAATTCCATTGTCAGCTGATTACCCTAAAACCTCAAAAGCTATCTACAGTAAAAGAAAAGAAAACCCAGAAGTTCTATAACGTAAGGATTGGATTTTTAAGGGTAAGAAATAAGAAATTTTGAAGAACCCCATTTCGGGAGAGTTTCCATTCTTTTAATTTGCTATTTATGGTAACTGAGCTTCTTTTACGTGCTTTCCTTTTAGTTTTGGTAGTAATCTCTGCTTCAATTAGATGACTTAAAATTTTGAGGTAAATTTGTCTTAACTTTGTTATATTTTAGTTTATTTACTCAGGTGTATATGTGTTATGGGTAGTCAAGAGTCGTTCCGGCATGTGGGTATGCTGAATGGGAATGCTATTACTCAATATGGAATTGGGTTTGAGCAATTGGGTAGTGAAAACGAGTCGGAGCCAGTGGATGGTGAGGATTTGACTGATTTAATGGTTACGGGAGACAGGTTAGGGCAGGTGAATAACCATGAGAAGGAAAAAGCAAATTTAGCTGATAAGGTGTTGGAAAACTTGGAGGAGTATTGGGAAGATATGAGTGACCGGTTAATGATTTCACGGATGGTGAGTGACTCAGTTATAAAGGGGATGGTGAATGCCGTGGAACAAGAGGCGGCTGAAAAAATTGCGTCCAACGATTTGGAAGTGGCAAAACTGAAGGAGCGATTACTGTCCTGCAATGTGGGTGTTGATAAATTTGAGTCTTTAGAGCCACATGTATTGCAAAGTAATTTAGAAAATGGGAATTGTGGGAAGCGCTTGATTTTATCAGATGCATATATGGACTGGGATAGAGTCAGGGAGTTTTTTGGCGGTTTAAGAAATGAGGCAAGAGAGCAGTTCAAGAAGGTTAAGAAGGAGATCAATGGTGTGAGAGGGTGTAATAACATTAAAAGGATTGGTTCAGGTTCTCAGTTGGTAGGTTTGGGTGAAATCTTGCACGAGAAGCAATCAGAAAGCTGGCTGCGTGTGGATAGGACACTAGATCATTTAAAGAATACGGTGGACACCATCTGCACACGGG
This sequence comes from Fraxinus anomala, assembly GCA_903798345.1. Lineage (NCBI taxonomy): Eukaryota > Viridiplantae > Streptophyta > Magnoliopsida > Lamiales > Oleaceae > Fraxinus > Fraxinus anomala. The sequence continues at coordinate 2,460 of CAIGRN010016113.1, forward strand.
TGGATGATATGCTTCACTTGTCTAAGAAATCACTTGTCGAATGGAAGCAGGAGAGACATATCCAAGGAGAAATTGAGGATATGGTGATGCAGAGTGTAATTAGGAGTCTTCAAGGGGAGTTTGAAGAGAAACTAATTGAACAAAATGCTCAATTTTGTGGCAGTCCCATCATGAATTTGCTAGAAAAGTTTGATGATATTTCTAGCTTACGCATCAAGTTAGATTCAATTCTGGACTCACTCTCTCGTCCTGAAACAGAGTTAATTTCCCATGGATCTCATGATATGGATAATATTCACCGTAAGTGCTTGAGCAACCATGTTAAACCGCCGACAACTCTTTCGGAGGGAAATGGGAAACTGGAGGCATCTAAAACTGATGCCCCTGAGAATTTTGAGCACGCACAGTTAAAACACTTGTCAAAGGAAGAACTGGTGAATTATTTTAATGATATCATAACAAAGATGAAGAGAGACCATGAGTCTGCTTTACTAGAAAAGACTGAAGAATGTTTTTATCTAAAGCGGGAGTACCTTAAACAGAAGAGTTCTTTTATGTCCTATAGAAAAGATGAGGAATTTGACGTGTTGAGGAAAAAGATTCCTGAAATTATTTCAAAACTGGATGATGTCCATTTAGAAACACAGAAATTTTCTGCATTAACCAATAATGCGGAGTGTCTGGTTAACTTGAAGGATAGATTCAACACCCTTCTCTGTGAAAATAGTCAACTGAGAGACGCACTTACTGATAAGAAAAATGAAGTAAAATGTCTGGAAGCACAGGTTTCTGATGCCGCAAGGAAAATTTTGCTGCATTCTGCGGCTGAGGAAGACAAGCTAAAGCTTCTAGGAAATCTTAATTCAGCAACCGAAGATATGCGTATAGAAGCTCTACTCACTGAAGAAGTCTACAAATGTGTTTTGAAGGAGCTGGATGGACAAATGAGATGTGACACTGAAGACACCAACATGGAGTTTCTTATTACGAGGGAAGTTTATGAAATGCTTCTCAGTGGAGCAGCTGTCCCTGCTGAAACTACAAGCGGATATGAAATTGAAGATTCAGATATTGATTCACTGATCATGCAAGGACTATGTGGACTCTTATTTAGGGAAGCCACCAGGGACACCAAGGGAAAAATCAAGGAGTTGTATCAGGAATATTTGATTGAGAATGAAAATAGAATCTCTCTAGAATCCAGAACTCTTGAAAAGGAAAATGAAATAAGGTTGGTGGTTCAAGAAAAGGAAAGATTAAAGCAAGAGCTACTCAAGCTGGAAAAATCAATAGAAGAGAAAAAGAAGTTTGCAACGGAGTTATTAACAACATTGGAAAAAAAGAGTGCACAGTTTGAGCTAGCTTCTCAAGAGCTAAATAGATTAAGAGAACATGCAACTTGGCAAGAATCGTTGGTTACAGAGAGTAGCAAGGAATTAGAGTTAGTAAAGGGTCAGCTGCAAGAAGCGTTGGAGCGAATTAAAGAAGATGTCGTGAAAATAAATGTATTGAATCAAAAGCTTGAACAGAGCATGGAGGAGTTGAAGGAAGCTGGTGAGAAACGAAAATTGGCTGTTGATCTTGCCCAAGAAAGATATGAAAATCGAGAGAAGGAACTAATTAAGCAAATGGACCTGGTAACAAAAATGCATGGTGATTTTGGCATCAGAATATTAGAAAGTATCAAGAATAATAACTCAAGGTACAGCTCAAATTATGTTTATTTAATTTCATGTTTATATATTAACAAGCATTATGTTATTTTTTCTATTTGTGGCTATTTCTCCTTTTACTTCTGGTGAACCTGGAACCTTTTTTTGGTGGTTTTGTCTAGTGAAGCTTATTTACGAATGATGTTGCAAATTATGATACATACATTCGAACATCTATTTTCTGCTTCAAAGGCAGCCCATCTGTTGTTTGTGGGCAGGCCTTAACTAGTTGGATTGATGGTTTATTATATCAATTTACATACATACACTTTCTTTAGATCTCCTAATAGTTCTAGCAACGAACACAGCGGAAGGTGAAGAAGGATTCATGTAGCCGATTTCAAATTTATTAGGAATAAAGCTTATTTTTTTGTTGGTGTTGTTTTGTGTGTATATGTAGACACACACGTTCTCTACTATACAGCTTAAACATTTCACACAAAGTAGCTGTTACCCGGCATATGTAATGCTTTGCCATAAGACAAAATCTGTTTTTGAGATTGACTGTCTTCATTGGTTTGGGGATCCTAACACGCAGCACAAAAAAATTCAGGTTGGAAGATGCACAATCTGATTTGAGATATCTTACTGAGGTAGCTAATGATCTTAGAAGAACTGGCCAGATGTACAAACAGAGATTCGAGAGGAGATATGCGGACCTTGAAATGGCTGAGGCTGAGGTAACTAATTGGGACTTAGCATATGCTGTATTTGGATCTTATTTTTAAATTTTCTCAATAATATGAAAATCCTGAACCTATAAGGATTGAAAAATTGACCAACTAGTTTTAAAAAGTTATTATATTGAGGATTGTGAATTTCTTCTTCTTTTGTGATTGCATGTTGAATCCAGGGTGGGGGTAATGGTGGTATTAGAATAAATAATACTTTTTTAAAGGCAAATTTGCCAATGAGTAAGTTAATAACTATTTTACTTGTAATGAGGTTCGGAAGCAAAAAGTTACTTAAAAGTAAGCTTGCTTTTAGCCCTTGCTTGAAAGTGATTATTGGCTATAGAAAAAAAAACATTTTTCAAATATCTAACTTTTGGCTACCTTTTAATGACATATTCTCCAATTAAATAATCACATTCACACAAGCACTTAAGCTTGGCCAAATATGCTCTTAACTCAATCCATCCATAATATATTAAATATCACATCAGTTAAGAATCATTTTTGGACAATTATAGTCATACTTCAATTCAATTATTTTAACAATACATTTTCGTTTTTCAATAAATATTAATTTACAAACTGTAATAAATACAACAAAATTCTTGGTAATGCATGTAATCCATGTTATTAATTATCAATTAATTAACATTCACATTCATTTAATTAATATTAATTAGAATTTCAAATTTATGTCCATGTCCCTGTTATTAATTCTAAAAAAATTAACATTAACATTAATTAATTAATATTAATTAGAATTTCACATTCAAAAATGCAGCTCATTATTCACGTCCATGTATGTTAATTAGCATCCAGTTTCACTTAATTGAAAATTAAATTATATTAATTTAGTATATAAATAATTTAACATTTATTGTCACGTATATAATCCTTGGTATTCATTCTAATTAATTAACATTCACGTTAATTTATGTATCGTATTTGCAATTCATCTTCATTTATGCATTTAGTTGTAATTCTAATATTCACGTTCAAGTATGCACTATTTACGTATATATATAATAATTAGCATTTATTTTCAAGAGCTTACATTTCTTTCATATTTAGATAAAAAAGGTAAATGAAGGGTCAAATATTATTTTCACAGTACCTATAAAGTATTTTAGAATAACGTACAATGCACATTCAATTTTGACTAGTGCAAACAAAATACTGGATAGCTAATAACTGCGAATGTCATTGGCTGGATAGGATTGGAGAGAAATTTTCCTTTTTCTTTTTGGGTGTTAAATGATCGATTTTACCCCTTCTTTGCTTCATGTCCTACTTATTGATGTAATATAATCATTGTGTTGGAAATAATACTACATGCAGTTTCCCTGGCTATTTCATCTTTACATTCAGCTAACTAATTTTGTATTCAAAGTATTTGATAATTGTGTACGAGACAAATTTTGAAGTAATAAATATGAGTTTATAAAATCGCTCTCCTAATAACTGCACACTCTCCTGAAATTCAGGTCGATCTTTTGGGGGATGAGGTGGATGCTCTTTTGAGTTTACTCAACAAGATATACATTGCACTCGATCATTACTCGCCAGTTTTACAGCATTATCCTGGGGTAAGATAAATCTGAGTAATACAGGAAAATGCAATTTTGTTCATATGATATTTTTTGTTAATATATATTTGCTTGCTTACTGTTTTAAGATAATTGTGCAATTTTTTTTTTTATTACGTTCTCTCATTATGCTACATTCTTACGAGTACAAATGCCTAGAAGCTATTTTTGGGAGGTACCTATTCATATGCTATGTAAAATAAGTCAAATGATCGAGACCTGTATTATTTCAAGTTTTGTAGCATTTTTCGAGTTACATCTACTTACTACAAGATTTAGCCCTCATTTGAGCTCCATTATTTGAAAAAAAAAAAAAAAAGATTTTGGAATAGTGTTTTTTGAAGAATGTGTAATTAAAAAGTAAGGAGAATTTTTGAATTTATGTGTAATATTATTTTATTGAGAGAACGTGCGGTTGATAAGATGAGAGAGAAAAATGAATTAAAATTTAATAGGGGCCAAACATGACTTAGATGTCGACTCAATTGAAGCCAATTACAATTACGTCTCAAGTGCCCTCCCCACTTAAGCCCGCAGGTGGTAGTTGAGCGGGTGGGTTTCAGCTAACTTATCATGGTTTGTTTCCTATGTAGTACCAAACATGAGTGGACGTACAATAGACTAAATGTTAGCTTCTCTTTCTTCTTTAAACTGTCAAATCCTGTATAATCCATCCTACCAAACCTGGTGTCAAGGACCGTAGCTTTGCTTAAACCCCTTGACCCCATTGCAGTCGCAGTTTGCCCAACTTCGACCGCACATTGTAAATATTAGTCTAGTTTGAGTTGTAATTTCCTTTCCATGTAATAGTTTATTTCAAATGTAAAATATGTATGATATTGGTAAACGTTTAGTATAATTCTTCGCCATTTAAACGTCTACTCCTATCACTTAGGTTTTTGTTCCGAATGCTATTATAGGGGGTATTAGTCTTTCAAACAATCTTTTAAGCTTTCTAGTGTTCGTCTCCCGCACTAGTCATTGTAATTTACTGATAATTTCTAGCTTTCAAGCAATCAACGATCAAGTTTCTTTCAATTGTGTTTTAAGTTTTCTACAATTTGTAATCAAATTTTCTTTCGTCCCGAAATGACTGAGAAAAGGCGGAAGATAGTCCAGTGGAGCAGACTACCGCCGTACGGTGTCCCTTTCTGTGCTAAAAAGAAAGGCACCCCCGTGAAACCTGGCCTGCACACTATTTTCTTGCATTAGCATGTTATGTATGACCCACATTATTCTCTGCATGAAAGCTGAGAAGTATCTAATTAAACAACGGTTTATTTACTTTGTTGCAGATTATTGAGATCCTTAAGCTCGTTCGAAGAGAATTAACTGGAGAAGCCACTAAGACGAATTGATGAACTCTTTGGTAAGGTAGTTTTCTATTATGGTAAATTTTTTGCTGCATTGTCAATTTTTTGTCGATATTCATTATACACGCAGCCAATATAAGTGGGTGCAAATTACTTGCCTTGATGAAGATTTATTTGTGTGAAAGATTTCTTTCCATGGACCAAACGAGGTTCAGTTTTATTTCTTAACCTATAATTTTGCTTTAAGCTATTTCTTGAGTCTCATTGTTTAAACTAGGATGGATGCAAAGCCTTGCCCTACTGCTGGTGCCTATATGAAGATAAATTGATTTGGGCGAAAGCATAATCGCTTTGTCCACGCAACTGAGTACATCAACTTGTGGCGGTTGGAACCAGAAGACGGGCCCTTCGATCTGATAATGTGCTTAGGGGAGTCGAGCATCTGCTGAAAATGTTGGAGCATTTTTTATTTGTACGTTCCCAGATTCAACAAAGGAATAGTATGATCATTGTATTAGGTTTTTTTTGTTCCTTTTAAATTTTTTAGTTGCTTTTTTTTATTAGTTGTCTTTCATTTTATACGTGTAGAGTAAATCTGTTTCCTTCCTGTGTGACAGATACTAATACTTGGCTTCGGCAGTAATATTTGTTCTTTTTCTGTCTTGGTGAACATGATAGTTAATCTCTATTGTTAGCTAGGTATATGAATTGCTTGTTTGGTATTAATTTTCTTATTTTTAATTTTTTCCCAAAAATGTTGTATTCGATATCAAAGAACAAAGTGGTAATACTGTTGTTGCGAGTCTGGTGGTGTTTATAGAACATGCCCTAAAAGCGCCCGTATGTTTGATTAGACAAAATTAACAAAATAGTCATTTGTCAAGATTTTTGAAATGTCAAAAGTTGTTTATGAAATTAGTAAGATATTTTTGAATATGTTTATATAATTTTTTAAATGTGTTTTGTCAAACTAAAATAATTTTTGGGATTTGCTTCAAGTACAGAGACAGAGACTGCTTCACGGCCCCTGCCAAGTTACACACATAGGGGGCCACTTTTTTTTTTAATACAGTGGGGTGTGGCCTGCCGCTACAGTGAGGGGCCTATAAGGCTCCTGTGAAAAAACAGCCCTTTATGGGCTTAATCATAATTTTTAGAGGGAGTCGACTAAAAAGAGTTAATCAAGAAGTTTTTTTTAACAAAAAATATAGCAAATGCACAAGTAATTATCAAATGGATCCAAAAATGCACATTACGACGATAACCAGCATATGATACAGTTTAATTCAATTCAACATATTTAATTTAGCTCCTATTCGGTGTAGATAAAAAATGTATTTTTAGTAAATTTTGATAAAAGTTGATAAAATATGTAGTTAAAAAATTGTGGATCTCATGAGACAAGTAATTAAAATTAATAATTAATTTTGACTTAAATTTTAATTAGAATTTTTTTGCTGAACCAAACAGAAACTTTATCCCTAAGGGTCCGATTGATTGTAATAGTGAAATTTAGTTGGAAAGAAAATGAATTCCACATAATTGAATTGTCTGAAATTATTTTCTTAGGAATTGTCAATTAATTGTGTTTTATTGGTATAATTTTTTACCTGAAAAATGTTGAAATTTTGAATCTTTTGGTGTTCGTTTGATTTTGTTTTTCATGGACATTGTCCATTAAATAGATTTTTTTTTTTTTTTAACAATTGTCCATAGAATTTGTTTTCATTGCCCAAAAAAAAAAAAAAAAAAAATTACCTGGAAAACCATGGTGGAAAAATGAATTCAAGGAAAACCAAGAATTTGTGATTGTGCGGGAGGAAGTGAGAATTTCAATTGCCAAGAAAAAAATTCCAATCAAACAAGGGAAGTGGGAAAATGGAAAACAAATTTCATTTTCCATGAAATTGTCTAGCTATCAAACATGGCCTAATAATTGTTATTATTTTGTTTCTCAAAATTATTAATTATAACAATAAAAAATGAAAGGATCCGTCAAACTAGATCTGGGCCTTGAGATTTTGGTCACTGAGCCCAATTCTAAATGGGACGAGAGGTCTATTCTATCCTAGTGTCATTCACGGGTGTATGTATAAAACCCTAAAAAACAGCTCTTACCTTCTTTGCTGAACACTCCCACTGCAATTCTCTCTGTAATTTGATTTCAGAGCAAGAATAACATCAGAAAAGAAAAGAAAAGAAAGAGATAATAGTAAATGCCTCCGAAAGCAGCTAAATCAAAGGAAACCCCAGCCGAACGGCCGATTCTTGGTCGGTTTTCCTCTCACCTTAAAATTGGAATTGTAAGTTTGTAATTTTTATTTTCATATGTGACGTGTGATCTCCTTGTATAGATGTTATGTTTATCTGGTAGTACATAATCTCATTTTTGGGCGCTGTGTGAAATGTTGTGAATTCTATTTTTAACTGTTTGTTTTGGTTTCTGATAAATTTGGATCGATATTTAATTATGTTTAGCATTTGAGTTTTCGACGGCTTTTTAGATTGCCATCTATTTTATTTCTGGACTGTAAAATGATTTCTTTGATTATATTGCAAGTATATATATAAATAAAAGAAAGAATTTTTCTTGATTTCGTGTTTGTATATTTGCTCAGAGAGAAACTTAATCCTGCTCTCTTTAAATATTTGTTTTAATTTTTATTGGTTTTCAGGTTGGGTTGCCAAATGTGGGCAAATCAACTCTTTTCAACACCCTTACCAAGTTATCCATTCCCGCTGAAAATTTCCCCTTTTGTACTATTGAGCCCAATGAGGCTCGGGTCAATATTCCTGATGAGCGATTTGATTGGCTTTGTCAACTGTTCAAGCCAAAGAGCGAGGTTAGTGATTTGAATTGAAGATTCCTTATACATTGAAAGAATTGAGCTTTGTGTTCTTTTCACAGAATAAATAATGCGCGTCGAGTCTGTTTAATGTCTGGCTTCATGTTGGAAAGTCTTAGTGGTAGCTTGTCTTCCACCATGATTTTCTTCTAAGTAGTTGGCATAAGGTTCCAGTCTTTGGGTTGATAAATTACTTGCTACCTTAATGTTGGATAGGTGTCAGCTTTCTTAGAAATTCATGATATAGCTGGACTTGTTCGCGGTGCTCATGAAGGACAAGGGTTGGGGAACAACTTCTTATCTCACATCCGTGCTGTTGATGGCATTTTTCATGTTTTACGTAAGCCATTTGTATCTGCATTTTTCTTTTCTTTAAGAGACATTCTTTGGTCAGGATTTGGCTAGGTGACTTTTATATAATTTCATAAAAGTAATTTCATAAAAGTGTACTTATTATTATTTTTTCGTAGAAGAGCAATTGCTACCTGTTTTATATTTTTTTCATCTATCTCAAAATTATATGCTATAATGCTACATTATATCATGTTTGCTTTTCTTTCTACCTCGTCATGTATAGGTTAATGTAATCCATTCTTTGCTAGATGCCTTAAACTTATATATGAACAGTTTTATCCATTATTTTGTGTGTCTCTTTTCACGACGTTTAACAAACTCCTCTACTTTAATGTTCTAAAAGTTCTCATTTACACTAGTAATTACACTAGGAAGTGTTACGACCATGATTTTTTATGACTAATTTTTGTCATGTCTAGTGTCATTGGAATTTATTCTCTTACATTCTCATGTCGTGTAGGTGCATTTGAAGATCCTGATATCATCCATGTTGATGACTCTGTGGATCCCGTGAGAGATTTAGAGGTTATATCTTCTGAATTGCGGCTCAAGGTAAGTTTGAGATAAACTTGGGCATCAAGATTTGAATTTTTTTTTGCACATTTTGTTAATAGGCATCCGTATTGTCCCTTGGGTCTTTCTGTGTTTCTTGTTCTCTTCAATAGTTATCGATTCATGCTACTCCTCATTTTTGATGTTTCTGAATATTCTGATGTTCCACGTGACATAAGGATCTTGAATTCATGGCGAGGAATATAGAGGATCTTGAGAAGAGCATGAAGAGAAGCAATGACAAGCAATTGAAAATAGAGCACGAGTTGTGTCTAAAGGTTTGCATTTTATCAATTATCTCAATATTAGTTTTCTTATTCAGTCAGTCTATCATTGGTGCTATCTGTTATAGAGTCCGTTCTAATACATCTATATGTCTATGCTTAAATTACTTCGTATCCCCGAATCTAGATTTACGATGTCAGGAGCTCTGACAGTGTCATCTCATTTTGATGCTAATATATTTTGCTTTTTAGTGTTCTTTCTATTACTGTCCGGTATATCTAGTTGACTAGCTTGGTTGGTGGAGTAACCTAAGAAATCTGGCATGTGGTTATACCACCCACATAGTATCACCAACTGGATACTAGTTGATATTCCTCATGTTATTTGCGTGAACAAACCATTTTCACTATTTATATGGTTTTTAGGGGGGCTCGCACTTCACTATTTTAATAACTTTTTCTGTGCAAGAAGATTTTGCTCATTGTTGATTGTTCACAACATGCACACACAAGGGTGTGTTTATGCATCAACTACGAAACTTATCACTTCTACACTTCGTGTAAAGCTGGTTTAGTTCTATAGCATATGGCTGTTTAGAGACTATCAATGCGATAAATGCCAGTACTTGTTAGAATGTTACAAGGTAGGTTATATGAGCTTTGTAATCTTAGATGTTGACCTAACTGCAAGGCATGGTTAGTTCCCACATTATGTTTGGAAGTTTTTTCTTGATTAGAGACAAGTTGTAACAACATTGACATGCAAATTATGTGATGCCTTTAGATCAGGAAAAATCAGTAACGGGTTTGTCACTGGAAAAGTCTCAGGAGTTAGACTGCTTATGATTGTCTATTTTATATTTAAAGAAAATGATAATATGATACCAACTACAAATTAATTACGAGTTAAATTTTTTGGGACCCGCTTAAGAGTGAGTGGCTTCTTATAGAATATGGTGCTAAGTGCTAACTTGTGGTTCCATGGATGAAATGTTTGATACTGCAATTACCTTCCTATCTTGAGCATTATTAACTAATTTCCCAGATGGTTTTGGTCTTATTCTTTTTCTTAATATCTTTTTTAATACGACAGAGATGTGTGAAATTATGCAATAGATGGTTTTGAGCATAATGAACTAACTTTTGCCAGATAGTTTTGGTGTTATTATTTTCCCGACTCTGCCTGACTGCCTGTCCTTAAGATCTTCCTAATGTGACAGAGATGTGTGGAATTAATGCAATTGATGACCTTGTTATATCCTCACTTAGATGTTACTGAATTGTTTGGTCAATAAATTGTTATCATACTTTATAGTTTATGCTATATGGTACTTTCTGGTTACATGGAGGCTTGGATGGCCTTTTTATATCCTCGGTTAGATGTTACTGAACTGTTTTGTCAATAAGAATATTTTTATCATGCTCTATAGTTTATTCGATACTGTACTTGCTGCCACGTGGAGGTCAAAGAAATTGGTAATTCGGTTTGGAAACAGATATAATGTAACCTATACTTCTTCTTTTACCTTGTAGGATAAATTCATTTTCAAACATCATAAAATTGCGTGGTCCTTAAGTTAAACTTTTGGGTGCTTTGTTTGATATGGGAATTCAAGCATTGTGAAGGGGGTCAAAGAAATACATAGATCAGTTATGGGAGTTCATCGCTGTCACGTTTGTCATTTGGCCTTCTTTTACCAGTGTCGTTCGGAATATTAAGGTTCACCCTCTGTTTTGTCATTTACTATTCCTTGTTCCGCATAAGTGTCTGCTTCATACAGGTTGGATATGTATTTCTTTGGCATGTTTTTGAATCAATTATGCTGTGATGGTATAGAAATATTTAGCTGGTCATATCTGAAAATGCATAGTACAGTATATGATATAAGTCTTTGATATTGAATGTTGGTTATTATTGGATTGACAAGGTCAAATCAGTGCTTGAGGAGGGAAAAGATGTCCGTCTGGTGGAGTGGAAAGCCGCTGATATTGAGATCCTGAATACTTTTCAGTTGCTCACTGCTAAACCTGTGGTCTACTTGGTGAGCGGCTGTAATTATTTGGCGAAATATGCCTTTTTGATAATTCCTTTCAAAATCGTTCTTTATTAGAACTGAACTTTTAGGTAAATGCATTCCGAGTAGAATCCCTAACCTAAATGATAAAAAATAATATAAAGTACAATCCAGAATTAGCCGCCTGGTCCTGATGATAATTCTAACTAGTAGACTGCATGTGATGATCTTAAGTTCTTCACGTATATTTCTAAGTTCGAAATAGCTATAAGAAATTTGATGCCTTTTCGTCTTGTTGGAAGTATATACACTATTGTGTTTTTGATTTCGGTATGGTTATGGGCAGGTTAACATGAACGAGAAAGATTATCAAAGAAAAAAGAACAAATTTCTTCCAAAGATACATGCTTGGTACATGCCATCTTACTCTTATATTTATTGTGGTCTGGTGTTTGTTTCTTACAAGCTAACACTGCTGGTATATGGATGACTAGAAAATTGTTGCTTAATATATAGACGTAATATCTCATTATATATGGTTTTTAGAGAAATTATTTTTGAAATTGCGGAATAGGTTTACTTTGGTATATTTCTCCTATTCATCCAAGAACTCAATATCTATATGCAATTTATCATTAATAATATCCTCTCCCCCCATCCACCGCCAACCTCTCAATTTTCTACTTCCCGTTGAGCACAAGATTTTAGAGAATGCACCGTGATATTTAGCCCCTGTTTGGTGAGGATTAAAATCAGATATTTAGTAGATTTTGATTTTGATAAAAGTTGATAAAATATGTGGTTGAAAAGTTGTGGGTCCCATGAAATGTGATTAAAATTAATTGTTGAATTTGACTTAGATTAAAATTTGGATTTTAATTTCCACCAAATAGGGGCTTAATTTCACTTTTTATAGAAAACAACGGAAGCTCTTAACCCAGAAAAATGTTTCTTTCCTCGTGCAAGCTTATCCTCCTACCTCCAATGGAAGTTTTTAACACCCAAGCCATTTCCTTCTAAATTTTCTAGGGTGCAGGAGCATGGTGGTGAAACAATAATCCCTTTCAGCTGTGCTTTAGAGAGAAATCTTGCTGACATGCCCCCAGATGAAGCTGCCAAATATTGCGAGGAGAACAAAGCACAAAGGTGGATTCAGAGTGTGTTGATAAAGAAGTTGTATAATTCGAAGTAACTCGACTGACATGGGTTTGTTTTGCGACAGTGCCCTTCCGAAGATCATAAAGACTGGATTCTCAGCCATTAACCTCATATACTTCTTCACGGCAGGACCAGATGAGGTATTTCAAATACATGAATGCTTTGTCTTGCCATTTCTGTTGTTTGCTTGTACACATTTCTAGTAAGTTTACTGAAACCAATTTTAACTATAATACTACTTTTAGTTACCTATCCTTGTGTCACTTGGCAAAGAGTTGAAGGCTTTGCTTATCCTTGCTTTGTTCTATTTCCTTTTCTTTGGATGTAATTCGCGATCTTTGCTAAGTATCACATTGTTACATATATCATAAGTGATGTGCTCTTTCTTGTTTCTGGTATTGCAAGATGCACTTCTTTTTCTTTATGTTAATAAGCTACTTGGACCTTATTTTGAGTATTTTATTTCATAGTTTCCTTCCCATTTTATAATATGTTTGAATGTACAATTGACATTTACTAGCACTTTTTTATGCTGCTGACAATGAATATGGTTTCACACAGGTGAAGTGCTGGCAAATTCGTCGACAGACAAAAGCTCCTCAAGCTGCAGGGACAATTCATACTGATTTTGAAAGAGGGTTCATTTGTGCCGAGGTTTTCTTGAAAACTTCACTTTTTATTAAGCATCGCTATCATGACTTGATATTTCTGTTTTGGTTCTGTTCTTGTCTTTTCAATTCAGTATTAGCTCAGTGCAAGTGCTCTGCCCTGTTTCTTTTGTGGTTATGTGTTGGAAATGGGTCAAGTTTGACTAATAATTCGGGTGGGACCCGGTATCCGTTTTGTGCGGGTCCATTGTCAAACACGTTCTACTCCGCAAGTAGATGTTCGTGATATATTTAATTTAACAAAATCATTTCCAGATGAATGAGAAATTAA
>CAIGRN010016119.1:0-10307 GCA_903798345.1 Fraxinus anomala
ATAAAGTCGACCATATGTCAACAAATGTGTAGCATGGAAATTACATGCAATGTGATCCAAACATGCTTGTTTCTAACTAATCATACCTTATTTTTTAATGAGATCAACCATAAATTTTAATCAGAGTAAAACTGAATACTTTATTTCTAAAATAAACCTAATATCTATGGATAGAAATGTGTATAAAACAGACATCCAAATACAAACTTTCACTAAATGACATATCATTAAAAGATGCAACATCTATGTGAACATTATCATGAAAGACCTTGGACGGCAGTCATTTAGTAAATGGATTTATAATTATGAAATTTGTCCTAATTTACTTTACAGAAACAAACTCGATCACTCTGAATTTTTTCCTTAATAACTAGAAACTTGGTGTTTATAAATTTTAACATTGTCAAGTTTTTAGTGGAATACAAGACTGCTATTGTCATAGAATAACTAAAATGATCTTTCAAATCCATCCAAAATATGCAGTCTAATGACAATATTTTACAGTTATATTCCATGATCAAAATCAGTATATTCAACGATCTCCAAATGGTTTGATTTTCCTAAATATGATTATGCAATCCTTAGTTCTTCGTAAATTCGAGTAACCTAATTGACTGCTTTCCAAATATCAATCCCAGAATTACTTAAATATCTGCCTAACATTCAAACAATGAATGTCATATCCAGACACATGTAAACCTTAGCATATATTAAATCCCAAATTGTTGAAGTAAAAAGAATTTTCTGTGTTTTTTTTCTTTAAGTTTATTCTTAGGGCATAAATTGAGACTAAACATGTTTTCCTTAGCAATAGAGGTATCATCAGGTTTACATACCTACATCCCAAATCTCCTAAGAATCTTATCGACGTAATATTTTTTTTTATAATCCAAAAATACCTCGAAAACGATCCCGATATATCTATATCCTTAATACAAAAGAGGTGTCACCAAAAATTTTCATTTCAAAATTTCATGATAGAAATTTATTAGTTTCGTGTAATAAACATATATCATTGTAGGTAAACAATATGTCATTAACATGCAATATCAAGAAAATATGCTTACTCCTACTGAACTGTGGTATACACAATCATCAATTGTATTTACCTCAAAATTAAATGAGATAATTATTTGATAAAATTTGAGATAGAATTGACGAGAAGCCTACTTAAACTCATAGATTGATTTCTTTAATTTGTAAACAATCTAACATAGTTTAAGATAAATGTGTCACAAATGCCATATAGTCCTAAAATTTTTTTTTTTTTTTTATATATTAAAGTTAGAGAGAAGGTTTCTTTAATGTCAACAACTTCCTTTTGAATAAAGTCATTTGCAACAAAATGAGCTTTACATCTCCACGTCACTCTTTGAATCCATTTTGGTTTTAAATAACTATTTACAACACATTGACTTCATACCTTCATGCAATGTGATAAGTTTTCAAACGTCATTGTTACTCATAAATTTTATTTCTTTATGTATGGCATCAATCTACACTTGAAAATTATTCATTTGCATGGCTTGATGATCTTCCATCAATCTAATGCCATCCTTATTTTCTTGGAGAAAGATAATAAAGTCATTTGGAATTGCCTATCTTTTCTCCAGTGAATTTCTTTAATAACATTTGTTCTTGAGGTTGTTAAGTTTATTTTTTTTGAAACAATCTCTTGATTGTGTATATGAGATTTTGTAATATTATCTTGATTCGAAATTACTTCTTGAATAATATTTGGAGTAAGATTTTATCCATAATCCTGATCATTGTTAATTGCAATAAAAGAAATATATATATATATATATATATAAATCATTAACATTATCTCTCCCCACAAACTCTACATTCTTAAATAATCGATTATTTCCCTTTTTGCAAATTGATCTAATATTGAGATCTTTAAAAAATTTGTAACCCCTTTACAATTTACTTTACTTGGAACTTTATTGAAAATTTAAGTTGCAATTTTTAGTACTTTTTCCTAGAGAGATTCTGGCAAAGCGAAATGACTAATCATACTCGTTACCATGTCTTTAAGTATTTTGTTTCATCTCTCAATAACACATTTCATGCTAGGGAGCCATGACATGGTGTACCGTGAGACGATTTCATATTTCTCTAGAATATTGGTAAAAGACACTGGACTTTGTTTAACTGGTCTGCCTATCTGCCATAGTATTCACTACCATGGCTAGATTTGACGCGTTTTACTCTTTTGTTGAGTTTCAAATTCAGCCTTGTAAACATTGAACATATTCAGAGATTGAGATTTCTCATAAATGAGATGAAGTAGCCATACCAAGAAAGATAATCTATGAACGTAATAAATAACTGTTGACTATTTCAAGAAGCCAAAGGGAATAGCCTACAGATATCCGTATGAATTAGTTCTAAGACTTCTAAATTTCTATTGATACATAATTTCCTTATATTTGTTTGTTTCCCCTTAATGTAATTAACCTAAACAATTAAGTCTGAAAAATTAAGGGGATCAAGAATTCTTTCTTACACAAGATTTTTCATTCTCTTTTGAGAGATATGACAAAATCAAGAAAATGAAAAATCGCTTGTGCCATAATGAAGTAGAATTTGTATTCGTTAATTTATATTTAATACTACGTGAATTCACATGCAAGTTTTCTTTATAAGAGGCAATCGTATTAAGGAAATATAGGTTATCATAACTAGATAAAGAACTGACAATATTTGAATCAAGAAAAGACATTACTAACTATTTTCACATGAACAATAGTAATCGAATTTGTCCAATGTAAAATAGAAATCAGATTTCTTCTAGAAGACGGTGCTACAATTGACTCTCTCAAATCCAAATAATAATCAATCTTTAATGATAATCTAAAATGTTCATATAGCCTCAACTTTAATTGATTTGTCATCGTCCCACATAGATGAATTTTTCAGCATCAATTGACTTTTGACAGTTTAAGCAACCCTACAAGACACACTTATATAAGTAGTGGCATCGAAATTTATCCACCAAATGTGTCTTAATATTTAAATTAAATTAACAACAGAACAAATCAAAAGTGAGAAGTGTACTTTTCTTTACACGTCAAGTGTTATATTTAGTACAATCTCTCTTTATGTGTTCCAGATTTTCACAAAAGTAACAACGAGATTATTTATCGTTTTCAAACTTTTGTTGTTCCTTTTAAGCTGAACTAGATGCAACTTCCTTATTCTTTAACTTGTCCTTAAAATTACTTGTTAAGTGAGTACTTTCAATTCTCTCATACTTTAGACTTTCTTCTTACACATAATATGAAATAAGTTCATTAAAAGTCCACTCCTCCTTTTGAAAGTCGTAATTAGTTGAATTATGTAAGAATAAAAATAAAAAAAACTAAATGCACGAGCAAGTCATTAGACAACTCAAGCCTTAATGTCTTTAGTTTTGAAGCAAGATGAGACATCTCCAGTACTCCCTCATATTTTCTTTAGCCTTGTGCTTTAGTGAAATCAAATTCACTGGAAGCGTACTAGTTCCGGTCTTATCGCCTCTTGAAAAGCGTTTTTCAAATTTTTTAAGAAATTGTTTGGCAGCAGTTATCTTATTAGACATAACACCCTTGAATGCTGCTGAAATTTTACGCTTCATTATTATTAGACTTATGGCATTTGAACGATCCCACTTATTCGAGTCCCCTTTTTATTAGCGAAACTCTTATCCGTAAGAGCAGTTGGTTATTCAATCCTTAACATAAGACCTAGATCCATATAGCCAAAAATGATGTGAACGTTCTCTTTTCAATCCTTAAAATTTGGTTCCATAAGCATATGTATTGAATTAATTAATAGGCAGAAATTGTAAAAATAGATGGATTAACCGAATAGAAAACATAAACCTAAATAACATGTTCATATGAGAATCCGTATTGGACAATCAATAGTTTCAAATAATGGTAAATCACATTACATGAGACCTAGCACAATATTGATATTTAGTCTTTTAATAAAAATACCAACTTTAAGTGGCACTCTTGGTGTAATAATCAAATGTTGACAATAAATTCGATCAAATATTAACCTTCATTTGGACCGGTCAATATTCGTATAAATTACACACACAACCTTCTTAATATTCCAAATAAATTAATTTAGGCAATAGAAGTTACTTTGGTAACATGTTACTTCAAGTAATCTATTTTTAAAAAATAGTAATCCGAAATAAATTTTAGTACCAAGATTTGAAATTTAATTGCCCCATTAGTCTTTTAATTTTTATTTTTCTATCTTTTGTTTTCACAAAAAATAATAATAATAAATTTTAGACCAAACCTCAACGCTTCAGTGCCCAAAAGCGGCACCGCAACGCTCCTGCTGCCCTGTTCATTCTTTTCCAAAGATTTCCAAAAAATCCAATACATCTCAAATTGAAAAATCCAAATTATGACTTTCAACCATAAAATTCTATTTTAAGAAATTCTGAATTTCGAAATTTATGTAACAAATTTACATTCCAAATTAAAGAATTCTGGAATTCAGTGTATGAATTTCAACCATAAAATCATTCATTTAATCTCAATGATTTAACATGGAGTTGACTCTAATATCACTTATTAAAACTTTATAAAACTAGAAAACCTAATTGCTATATTGCCAGATAATCCATGTTAAATTATCAAGAGAATTATTAAATGCGGAACATATCTTAATTCATTGGAAATTATGCTTTAATGCTTGATCTTGATTTTGGATCTTGAATCTTGATTATTGGTTCTTTTGATTCTTGAGTTCTTGATCTTGATTTTGACTCCTTGCTCCATAATCTTGATTCTTAAATTCTTTCTTCTTGATTTTTGATTGTAGGCTTTAGATCTTCATTTTTTAATATATTTTCTTTTGCATTCTTTTATTGATGTGATGATACAGATAATGAGAAAATTACATATAAATAGAGAACCATAACTATATATAATTTCCATACGTATTTCGCCCATTATGAAATAAAATTTCAAAGGAATCTGATCTCTACATATATAATACGACCCACACTTTATTTAGATGCTCAAAGTTCATAACTTTAATTCTTTATTAAATCACTTTAATTGAGCTTAATTTTAAGATAGTTTTGTACACTATTAATTACATATATAGATCCACATGACAAATTAAAAAACTCAATAGCTTACTTCATTAATGTGACTGAAAACTAATCACTTTATAGTTTTTAACTTTACTTGAAATAAATAATTAAAATAATTCCCTTTATTTATTTTTTTGTTTCAGTCAAACAACAATATATCAATTTTCTTTCTATTTTCCCACCACTCCTTTCTACTCTATATAGAGAATTTACTGAAGAAATTTCTATTAATGAAATTGAATTTCTTCCCTGGTGCCAAGATTACCTAGTTAATGATAAACAAATGTCAAACATTGATATTCCTCACCTATGTATCAACCCATTACTAGTATACAACAAGCAGAATCAGTCTTCTGATAGTAAAATAGCATCCAGTCTCACGATAATATTTTCCTCAAGCTTATTATTATAAGTTGAAACCAGTCTAGAAGGAAGTTGAGAATACTGCAACGTCGTTTACTTTCTCCACAATCAGCAGAAAAATCTAGGGAAGCTAAAACTTAACATAGTACTTGTAGTCCTTGACATGGAGACTGCCTGAGGAACCCTCGCTCAACGCATTGCTTCCGTGGTGAGTTCCAAGGGTCTTCTGAGTTGGCCTTGCACCTAGCAAGGAACGCAGTGAGATTTTGGAAATTTTCTTCCTTTCCAGCCCAAGACTTGAGGGTGCTATGCTGGAGAGCATGTCCGAACAACAAAGTGAGGGTCCATGGCTTCTTGGTCTTTAATTTGTTCATTGCATTAAGGTTCTGACAAAAACACCACAGCAGGGACTCAGGAGGCATTGTGCATTGCAAGGTACGAACCATGTACCAAGAAACGACTTCTGGTGCAACCTTTGGGACACCAGACCTGGGGTAACTTCAATAAAGTTCCCTCGAGGAGATGTGGTGGTCATTTAGTGCCTTGTATAAGGCAGCAAAAACTCGCTCAGTTACATCAGCACACTTGTTGATGTCATGGGGGCCATCAACGAGGATTTCAGTCTCGACAATAGGTACCAGACCGTTCTTCTGGCAGATGATGGCATAACGGGCTAGACCATTGGCATTTTCGTGGATAGCAAGCTGTGATGGTTCACTGGAACCAATCTTGAGCACAGCTATTCATATAGCAAACTGAGCACCTGCAGCATAATATTGCTGGCAGTGCTGGGCAAGACACTTGCAAATAAGATCCCAGCGTATAAATATCACTACATACCAAATATTACTACTAACATGAATATCTCCTCACTATATTACCCGCATCAGTCTTCTGATAAGAGAGTTTCCTCAAAGAGGATAACTCCACTAAGGTACTGACGGCGACCAGGAGTGGTAAAAAGTTCATGAAGAGCTCTCCTGTTTGTCTCAACGTTCTCAATATTGATGCTGGCTAGACGCTTGCCAATTGTGCCGCTAGACTAATCAGCAGCAAGAATACCCTTCACGGTGGTACATATGCAGCATTGGCAATAAGTTCATCTACAGATTGGAAGAATTTAAAAGTGTTATGAAACTGATCGCAAGATATGGCAAATAATGAAGAAATAAAGAAGAGAACAAGAACACAAGAATTTACGTGGAAACCCAATTTGGGAAAAATCCACGGGCAGAGGAGAACAATCCATTATAATCAATAATTTTGTGTTTACAATTCAAGATTTCAATAAACTCAATTGAAATCTAAGCAATCACTCTCTAAATATGTTGTTGAATCTCAAGAGAATAATCTATCAATGCTCTATATTAATTTTGATGTTAATACAATGTAGTTATATATATAGACCCTCTTACTGGAGTCCTAGATGGAGAAGAAGTTCCAAAAATCTGGATAAAACACGAAAAACGGAGAAAAACGCGGAAGAACCGCCACTCAGGCGCCTAGGTGCCACTTAGTAGCGCCTAGGCGCTGGATTTCTGTCCTCTTTGTTCTGCTTCAATTTTTCGGGTGTGCCTAGGCGCTAGGTCTCGGGTAGGTTTGCCAAAACTTACCTTTTGCCTTCCAAGAATTATTTTTCAAGCCAAACTCATAATTATCATTGAAATTTGATCTCCACGAGTTAGATTCTTCAAACCCAAGTACCTTAAACTTCCTCCAATCAACCAAATACTAAATCACATGGAATTTGGATTAAACTACAACAAATCTCCACCTTGAGTCAAATTCCATCACAAGGAAATTAAAACATTCACAAAGTAAACACCAATTCTCCTCTTCCAAGCCCCATTGGACTAATTAATGACAAACACCAATTAAGTTTCAGTAATGCTCAAACTTAGAAATGGGAAGTAGTTTTATCATTATATTAGCCAGATTATTTTTGGTATCAACCTTGCTCACTACAATGTCACCCCGAGCAATTACTTCATGCACAAAATGATATCTTACATCTATGTGCTTAGTCATCTCATGAAACATCTGATCATTAGTCAAGAAAATAGCACTCTGACTATCACAGAAAATTGTAGACAATTGCAAACCTTCATTGATTTCACCAATCATCCTCTCAACCACATAGCCTCTTTACATGCCTCTGTAATGGCCATGTACTCTGCCTCTGTTGTAGACAAAGCTACTGTATTTTGTAAAGTAGCTTTCCAGCTGATAGCATAGCCTCCAAGGGTAAACACATACCCTGTAAGCAATATCCTCTTATCAAGATCCCTTGCATGATCTGAATCCACATAACCGATGATTTCATCTGAATTTCTACCAAAATGTAAACAAGCATTTGAAAAGCCCCTCAAGTATCTGAAGATCCATTGTACTGCTTTCCAATGTTCCTTACTAGGATTAGCCATGTATCTGCTAACTGCATGTGCCAAATCAGGTCTTGTACAAACCATAGTATACAAGAGCGAACCAACTGCACTGGAGTAAAAATGTCTTCATCTGATTGTGGACACAAGTTAGATGATAGTTTGAAGTGGGCAGCCAGGGAGTACTGACAGCCTTAACTTTCATCATCACCTTTTCAATGTACCCCTTTTGACTCAAATAAAATCTGCTAGCCTTTCTATCCCTCAAGATCTCTATCCCAAGAATTTTCTTTGCTGCACCCAAGTCCTTTATATCAAACTCCTTGCTGAGTTGTAATTTTACCTTTCTAATCTCTATTGTATCCTTAGCTGCTATGAGCACGTCGTTGACATATAATAGCAAATATGTAATTGATCCATAAACTCCCCTTCTGAAGTACACAGAACTATCATTGTTACTTCTATCAAAATCATGAGAAGTCATAAATGAATCAAACCTTTTATACTACTGCCTCGGTGACTGCTTCAATCCATACAAGGATTTCTTCAATAAGCACACAATCTTCTTTTTTTGAAGCTATGAACCCTTTTGGTTGTTGCATGTAGATGCTCTCCTCAAGTTCTCCATGTAAGAACGCTATCTTGACATCATTTGTTCAAGCTCCAAGTCATTATGAGCCACTACTCCAAGTAACGCTTGAATAGAACTATGCTTTATAACTGGTGAGAACACATCTGTAAAGTCAACACCAAGAATTTGATTGTAGCCCTTTGCCACCAATCTAGCCTTGTATTTAGTATTTTCAATTCCTAATGTGCCTTTTTTTCTTTTGAATACTCACTTACAACAAACCATTTTCTTACCTTTAGGTAATTTCACCAGGTCTCAAGTGTTATTTTTGTTTAAAGACTCCATCTCATCCTGCATAGCAATCATCCATTTGCTAGAATTACTACAACTGACTGCCTCTAAATATATTGCAGGCTCCTCAGTTGAATCAATTTCTTTAGCAACACTCAATGCATAAGGAACCAAATCTGCTTCCCCTTACTTCTGTGGAGGTCTAATCTGTCTGCGAGGTCTATCCTTAGCAATAGAATATTTTGGTGTTGGTGGTGTAGGCAAGATATTACTTTCTGTCAATACTGAACTGAACTCATCTGTAGTAGACTGTTCTTCAACATCTGATTGTTCATTTGAACCAATTCCAAGCTCCACCTGAGTTGAATGACTCTGCTCCTTAGTTTTATTAGAATCCCCAAGAGGTGAACCACTAACCATAGCAAGTTCATCAAATATTACATTCCTACTAATAACCACCTTTTTAGTTTTAGGACACCACAACTTATACCCATTCACACATGATTTATACCCAAGAAAGATGCATTTTCTAGACCTAGGCTCCAACTTTCCATTATCCACATGAGCATAAGCCAGACACCCAAATATTTTTAAATAAGAATAACAAGAAGGTTTACCAGACCATACCTCTTCTGGTGTCTTTTTATCAATGAAAATTGAGGGTGAGCGATTAATCAGGAAACAAGGTGTAGTAGCAGCTCCAGCCCAAAAAGATTTAGGCAATCCAGAATTTGAAAGCATACAACGAACCTTTTTCATCAAGGTTCTATTCATCCGTTCTGCCACACCATTCTGTTGAGGAGTTCCAGGTACTGTCAAGTGTCTCAAGATGCCTTCAGTCTTGCGGAAGCTATTGAATTCATCTGAACAAACCTCCAACCCATTATCAGTACGAAGACATTTCACCTGCTTTCTAGTCTGCTTCTTTACCAATATTTTCGACAATTTGAAGGTCTCAAACACATCACTCTTTTGCTTCAAGAAGAATATCCACACTTTCCTTGAGACGTCATCAATCACTGTCAACAAATAATAGCAGCCTCCTTTAGATAGCACCATAGCTGGTCTCCAAAGGTCTGAATGAATATATTCAAGTGTTCCCTTCGTGTTGTATTTTCCTTTAGTGAATCTAACTCTCTTCTGTTTTTCGAAGATACAATGCTCACAAAATTCCAATATGTTGGTCTTCTGCCCATCAAGAAGTCCCATTTTACTCAATTTCGCCATACCATTCTCACTCATATGCTAGAGTCTCATATGCCAAAATTTTGTAACGTCATCATCGATCAAAGAAGAAGTAGAAACTACTGCATCCCCAATCACAGTGGAACCATGCAAAATGTACAGCTGTGTAGAATTTTATGCCCCTTCATGACAACAAGAG
Source organism: Fraxinus anomala (assembly GCA_903798345.1). Lineage (NCBI taxonomy): Eukaryota > Viridiplantae > Streptophyta > Magnoliopsida > Lamiales > Oleaceae > Fraxinus > Fraxinus anomala. Next base: position 10,101 of record CAIGRN010016119.1, read on the forward strand.
CTCTCCGGCTCACCTTCAAAACTCCACTTTCACCAATGTATTGGTAGCCCTTTGAGTCTAGTGTACTCAAAGATATGAGATTCCGCTTCAATTCTGGAACATGTCTTACATCTGTAAGTGTTCTGACAATTCCATCGAACATCCTGATTTTAACTTTACCAGCTCCAGTAATCTTGTAAGGCGCGTTGTTTCCCATAATCACAGCAC
>CAIGRN010016121.1:0-11861 GCA_903798345.1 Fraxinus anomala
ACGAACCATGCACTTGCGGTGATTTTAAAACGAACAATATTTTCATACAACACTTCTTTACATTCGTTCTTTAATATCAAATAGTGTACTTGCGACTAGGAGTGAATGCGATTCAATTTAGTTTTAATCTGCGAATTACCTATCGATTGCATGTTTTCTTCACCCATATCATTTTTCACAACTATAGATTGCATGTTTTCCCACTCTACAGACCACCATACTCAACAAAAAAAGACCTAAAAAATACAATTTTTAAAAGAGAAACAAATGCTATAAATTGTTAAAAAATCGCGGTGCCAATTTTAACAATGTGAAGATCATAAGTCATGAATATATTTCCATCTGTTTAACAAGCACCTTAACAATGTGAAGACCATAAGTCATGAATATATTTCCATCTGTTTAACAAATTACTATATCACAAATGACACATAGGATGCGATAGTTACTCTTTTATTGGGTAAAATGTATAGAGATATCACAAAGATTGCATGATTAGCATTATTTCACAAATAGTATAGGTAGATGAAGAAATACTTACTTTGTTGAAAACTTATTGTTCAAAATCGTGGTTGGATGAATTAAAAGGATCATGAATGGATGAATATGGAAGAAAAAAAAAAGAGAGAGAGAAAATTAGTTTTGACGCCTTCAAAATGGCCTATGCGGTTAAAGGCATGCAGCCGCATTGGTGCCTGGTTGCATAGGCCTTAAAGGCATGCGGCCACATTGGCGCCTTTAGGGAAATCAGAGGCAACAATTGCTATAACTATGTCACCGCATAGTTATAGCCTATGCGGTAGCATAGTAGAAAAATCCAACCGTTGGGCTGGGTTTTTCGAATTTTTGGTGGTTGATAAATGAAGCATTGCACATTTTGATTTGAGCTTGGAACCACTTCGTATGGGATGGTTGAAACCTATAAATATTTGTTGTGCACATCAAATTAAACATTGATTATTCATCCAAAATTTTGAGAGAGATTTTGTTCATTTACATAATCAAATTATTCTTCCTTTTTTCACTTGTTCTTTTGAAGATTCATTTTTGCTTTTGGTGATTTTCATAAGGCTTGTTTAATTCTATAAATTATTTGCCGTTAAATCATTGTAGAGAAGGCAAATATAGTTTGAGAACAATGATATTATATTCGTGTTCAAGCCTTTGCCAGATATTTTTTTATAATCTTCTTCCTAATTTTCTCAATTACTGCATTTTACTGTTTGTTTTGATAACATACTTAAGGCGCCAAAAGGGAATCAAGGTTGTAATCAATTCTTGGGTTAACGGTAGCAAGTTTCATAGACAAAAACTGAACTATTTTGAAACAGTTCGATTCGTTTTGGCGATTTTTGAAAATCGAAACTTAAACCAAATAATTTTCAATGATTTGGTTCGATTTGAGGGGAAAAATCGTGGGTCCACGAACCAACGGGTTCAGTTCGATTCGATTTGTGGTTCCGCGATTTTTTTTTGCACAGTCCTACTCGCGACTAGTAAACATGTGAGAGAGTCTTCTCGGTAAATGGTGAAATTACCAAACAATAAGAAAAATGATAAAAAAGAATGTGTTTTAAAATTATCTAATAACACTCTTTTTTATATTAACAGTGCATAGCCAAAATTGGGATGGTAGTGGAGCGGACGACTCCTCACTAGAAATTTTCAAGAGAGAAAACAGGAATAAAACCATTTTCTACTCAATTAACTTATTTTTTTATTAATTTAATTAAATATATTAATGTCACAATTCTATACTATTTGATCATAAATTGTCGAATTGATTTGTACAAATTATTTCTCGATCACGAATAAAATTTTTATAGATCACAAATAATTTCACAGTCACAAATTAAAAATTTTATAAGTCACAATTTATCTGTCACAAATCATCAAATGTATTTTTAAGTCATATATTATTATTGGTCATAAATTATCGATCACATATTATTTATTGATAATAAATTAACCAAATAGTTGGTCACAAATGTCCAAATAGCTGATCACAAACACCCCATCCCACCAAAATAGTTGGTCACAAAACACCTAAATAATTGGTCACAAACACCTAAATTGTTGGTCACAAATACCCATAGTTGGTCACAAACATTCTTAATCCCATCCGATCCCAACCTCAACCTCATCCCCACCACCAATTGAACGTCAAGTCACCTCACCACCACTGTCAACACCACCCCACCACCACCACCACCTTACCACCACATCCACCAACACCATTAACAACCACTATTTACAAATTGAAAACAAGTAAAACACCAACGACCAACAACAAAAACAACAACAAAACTCCGGCTAAGTAGATCAAATCGAAGGAGGAAGAAATAACCACAAAAAGCCCCAAACGCCCCTCCCCCAAATTTTCTCTACGGCACTGACCGCTTCTAGCCACAGGCGATGTTCCATCTCAGGAGCACCACCAGCAACAGTGCTGCGAGTTCGTAGTAACCTTGGCGCTGTTGTTTGAAGCGGCGCTGTTGTTTGAAGCAACGCCGGCTAATGCGAACGACATCACCTACAACAGCCATGCGCACAACATCACTGTTATAGCAGCATCATCGAGTAGAATCTTCTTGTCGACGGTGGCGTCATTGCAACGTCTTCTCGTCTTCTACAACATTGTTCAATGAGAAAAGGTGGGACAAAGATAGAAGAGAGAAAACAGAGAGAATGAAAATGATTAGGATTTTGGTGTGAGTGGTTGGGTATTGGTTAGGTGGGATAAATATGTATATTTAATTTTGTAATATAATTATTAATATTAAAATTTGAAGTATCATTTGATTAAAAAAAAACTTGTAAATCTTAATTTTGAAATGAGATGTTCAAAACTTTGGTAGGTTATAATTTCTAAAAATGATTTAAATATATACATATCAAAAGCATAAAAAAATAAAATAAGAGTAGGGTGGGTCGGGTTCGAACTAACTACCATTTCCTAGTTCATGTCCCGATTCCTTGAAGGGTGCAGGATGGGAGCGAAATATTTTGTGATCCCTTGATCAAAACTATGATGACTAAATTAACATTTACTAAATAAAGCAGAAATTCGTAGTGCGTATGTGTACTATGTGTTGAATGTTGTGTTTTACGTGAAACCTTCTCGCGGATTAGTTTTTTCATGTCTTAACAAGAAACCGAAGCATATAATCTCAAATCCAAACGGTTCGCAATGAATTAACAAGAAACTGAAGCATATAATCTAAAATCCAAACGGTTCGCAATGAATTGTTGGTGTTGGCTTCCATTTGTTGTTGGGAAAACCACTTGACAATCAAAAGATGAATTGTCATAAATTAAATGAGATGAAACTAAAGCAAGGTTTGTGGCCGAAAATTTTACTAAGATGGATTTCGTTCCATGCACTGGGGTTAACATGATATCTACTTTTCAAGACATAACGCTTCATTCAAGAGTTAATTTAGCAATATCAACCTAGTTGGCTGAACCAAAATTTTGATTGAAATCTTCTTTGACTAGAATAATAACAATCTTTTGAAAGCTTGGAAATTCGAACACTAGTTTCTTAAATAAACTCGAAAGTGTTTGGACAGAAAGATGAGTATTTAGAAATCAATTATTTATGAAGTGATCGGAAGTAAAAGTATCGTTCTAAGTTGAATTATATTAACTCAATGTCAAATTCAAACGTAATCAAAATAAAAGAGGTTTTTGATGTTGTTTACGTTAACTACTAATCTTTATCATAATGATTATCCAATTGCACGTGAAGACTATGCATGAGACTACCGAGTTGAGATTCCAACTCCACCAATATTACTCCCCCATTTCAATTCTCGACCTATGTTATCTAGTATAATTTGTGTATAATTGACAATCGATAATCCAATTTTATTTAACAATCCGCGATAAGCCGAACTAAGTAAGCACAACCAAAAATATCCATATCCTGAATTTATGTGCACAATTTCTCAGTCATAAACTATTACTAACATTTATTGCGTCTTGCGTTGATGATGGCAATGTTCTACCTATTTCAAACCTCTCAAAAATCAAATAAACAACTTATTATCTAAATGGAGATCGAGTATTCAAATAACTCATAAGCATGTAATACCAATCAATAACACAAATCAACTAAATAAGTGGTCTTTGAATTAAAATGATGAAATAAAATATTTTATCTTCATCCCAACACAAATATATTCACCCTTGCATCTCAATAATGGAATTACAACAAAAAGCGACGAAAATTCATCACCCGAAATATTATTGCAGGAAACCGATGTAAAATCAATTTCTTGTTTGTAGATCTACAATTCCAAGTCTTGAATCTTCACTCTCTTGATGTTATTTGCTTTAAATTCCTTCCCAACCTTGTTCTCCATGTAGAATGAAGAATGTCGAAATTGGAGACCCAAAGTAGATTAAATCATTGGCTAAATCACTTTTCAGAACTTAGACGATAAATGAAAGGAAACAGAATTTTTCGCGTGAATTTGCACCATGCGATCACATGGCACACACTGTTGCTTCTTTGCTTATGCAAAACGTACCCTTGTGATTGCATGGGCTATTTCCCTGAGATCGTAGGTGTAATGCTACTTACTCTTTTTCATGATTACCATGTCTATCTAGATTAAATTCATAACGTTACAATTATTGTTCGATTAATATAATTATTTTCGTTATGACTAATTATATTTTTGCAGTGGATTACACCTTGAACGCCCTTGACAATCAACATTCCTATTACTTTAACTATGATATTTTTATAATTTTATTAAGCTTAACCTTGAGGGGTTGCTCAATTGGTCAAACTTTAAGTTTTACTCCTCAATGGTCACCAGTTCGAGTCCCATCAGGGTCATTGAGGTAAGTATACGACCGTAAACTTCAGAGTCCCGTGTAATTAGTCGAGGTGCGCGCAAGTTGGCCCGAACATCCACGGTTATCAAAAAAAAATTATTAACCTTAAATTTAATTTTATTCTGCTCACATTTTGGGTAAGCTAATTGGAAAATATTGAATGAATAATTACCAAGGGAAATTAATAACTAATAGAATCAAAATCAAATTAAGAACTAAATAAGTTAGTAAGAGTAGATTAAGGTCTATTTTCCTAATTAGCATTAATTTTATCTCAATAAATATCATTAGATTAGAATCAAGAATTCTACCGATTTCTTTACCTCCTTGCAACCACGTCAAGAACCCGACCCTCTGCCAAACCACTCATCATTTGCTTCAAGTTCTGGTATTGTGAATCTTGAATCTTGAGACAAGGTACTAGGATTAATACTGTATTGATATAAATCTATATAATTGAGTTTATGTGTATTGTTATAATGGGCTAATTTAATCCTTTTAGAATTAAATTCTACAAGATTCATAAACACGTGTAGGTATGAGTATAATAATTGGTGCGTGTCTATATACTTTACTGCTGTTTAGAAATTTAACCTCTTGAATGGATTATGGGAGTTTACTCATATAAACTTATTCACATTTTTATAATTTAGCCTCCAGCGTAGTGGAATTCTGCTGGCAAGCCAATTTCCTCATTTTTCACAATATTTATGTATTAAAGATGCACGCTTTCAAATGTTGGAAATTTTATTTTACTAAATATAATATTCCACTGATCTTTTGCTCTTTCTAGCTGATTTTTTTAATTAAGAAACTAATTTATTCTTATGGATTTTGGTTATCTATTTAATCCCAAAAGAAAAAAAAAAAGAAAAAAAAAGAAAAAGATGATTCATGAGGGATTATTATGCAAAGTGAAATTCCTTTCGACTAAGTATATTGCCAACTATCAACTTAATAGGCGTCAATAATTTCAGAGAAAATGCAATAGATGCTATGTTTTAGTTATTAGTGTTATGCCCTAAATCCAATCAATTTAAATTGTAAACACTTTTAGAATGTTTAATGCATTTTTTGGCAAGATTTATTATTATTTGAACTACTATTCTAATAAATTATATTAAACGATACAGTCCGTAGATTTAAATTTTAGTAATTTGTTAATCACAAGAAACTGTAATTGTGATATACAAATATTACAGTATAACTAAATCTTAAATCACCTGTGGTCTTAAGTAATAATGAAATACGAATATCGTTATTACGGATAAATCATTACGTATTACATTTTTTACTTGTGAAGTAAGTAGTTTTGTCTCATAAGTTAAAGTGTGTGACACTTAAATGAACACGTGAATATTTTGTTATAAAACAAAATAACCGATCAGGAGATTCCACATGGATAATTATCTGAGTGTCGGTGGTTAATCTCTAACGTTCGGTAGTGGAATTGGTCATTTGACTTGAGATCATCATGGTACCTTATATGAGGACAGTCATACTTTGGTGATATTGGATGTTGCTCTACCAAGGGTCGATTCGGGTGTGTCAAGAATCATATGACGATTGTGAATGATTAATAAAAGATTCATCACTCATAGATACTAAGAGATTATGATCTACATAGCATTCATTTAAGTTAATAACAAAATCCTTAGTCGAGGTGTACTCATAAGTCGAAAATGAATTTTCGACTTACATTGACTTAATAGTGGGATAAAAAATATGATCGATAATTAAGGTTGACACATATCCATATCTTGTATTTGATCAGATCACATTGACTAAATGATTTTAGTTTCACGGTAAACGAACAATTTTGATTTTTGTCATACCACGTGACATTTCCCATTATATATATTGTTTGACACATCGCCAGATGTCAATCTAGGACGATTGATGTGAATTGGTTATAAATTAAAAGAAGTATTTTAATTTGTCGATTTTTATTAGATTATAAATAATTCACGTAGTTGGGTATTGTGATCAGGAACCTAATGGATCGCACACAAAACGAGAACTAGAAGAATGAGAAAAACCAATTAATTAATTAACAAGTACTGAAAAATTAATTAATTGGATTGATTGTTAGTAAGTCCGAATTAATTGGATTAATTATTTCATGGATCGAATTTATTTAATTGGATTAATTAAATAATGTACCGGATTAAATTTAAGAGACAGATTTAACCCACTTGGACTTCTATTAATAGGCTAGTAGGGTTTGAAAATTCATAACACAACATTATTATTATTCTCGCTAGTACAAAAAAAAAATCTAGTTCTCTCAATCTTGTTCCATGTGTAGATTTTCATTGGAGGCTGGACAATTGGATAGCTGTGAATTGCAGGTCGTGATTGTTTGTGTTCAAGACAATAAAAATAGTTTGTAAAATTCATTAAATGTATAATTCTTTATCACAATTTCTCTATAATCACAAAGAAGATTTTTTTAGGCAATTGATTTTTTTGTTTAAATTCGCTGTGCATGTTAAGCCAACAGTGATATTAGAGCCGACTTTGTACTTGTTAGAAATTGTTTGAACAATCAAAAGTTGATTGTTTATATTTCTTCTTGATTTTAGTAATATAGAAAATTATTTTCTATCTTTTAAAATCTATTTTGAAGAAAAAATAATAATAATTTTTGGGTCGAAAAATTGGATCAGAAGAAGGGACAACATCATCGGCACGGTGGCAACGTGCGCCACCTCGCGCTATGGCAGCACCCAGGTGCGCTCAGATGGCAGCGGCAGCAGACGTCGCAACAATCTGCAGTGACATCTGTAGTGGCATGCGATGTCGTTGCAATTGTAGTGGCAACGCTTTCGCTACTGCGGTGGCCCCTATTCTGGAGCGTCTTTATGCCGCCAAGAAAAAAATTAGGATTAGCGTTTCGGGTGAGAAGGTGGAGGCGGGGGCCTCTAATGTAATTTGTGAAATTACAGGCCCCCGTATGCAATTAAGATAAAAGGGTCAGTTTGCAATTTTTTAAAACAAGGACCTATTCCACAATTCATAAATTTGAAGGGTTTGGTTATAATTTTGAAATTGGATCAGATTGCAATTTGTAGAAAGAGGTCTTGTACGCAATTTTAAAAGAGTTTTAAATTAATTTTGGTAATGTTTAACCTATATTATCATTTTTTACCCAAATTAAAAATTTATTTAAAATTGACGACTTTTTATATTTTCATTAAAATTGGATTTTAACTTAAATATTAAACTTTGACCATAAATTGAATTTTATTTTATTTAGGATTTTTATCCTAAATTAAAATGTTAATTCAATTATAATTAGAGTTGGACTCTAATTTGATATTTAATTAAAAATTAATTTTAATTAAATTATCTTGCCCTAAAATTGTTTGGATTAGAGTTGATCTCAAATTCAATATTTAATTAAATTTACCCGCTAATTAATTTAATTGATTAATTAATTATAAAATTATTTTCGATTCATTTATCTAAATGAGTTTAGACGACTATTATCGCTAGATTCTTGAAACATGTTAACATATAAGATTAGATATTATATATGAATGCATTTATTTGATGAATGTTTATTTAGTGGATGATTATGAACTAATTAGATATTATATAGAAAAACATTTATATGATGAATATTTTATTAGTGGATGATTATGGCTTCGACCATATGGATGTGTTGAATGGTTAATTTTATTCTTGTCGTTTTATGAGCTTGCGAGCTCTTAATTATTTTAAGCCTGTGAGTCTTTTATTATTATTATTATTATTATTATTATTATTATTATTATTATTATTATTATTATTATGGGTCTGCGCGTCCAATTTCATTCAGGCCTGCAAGCCAACTAGCATAGGTTATGAGTTGTGGCGGAACTAAGAGTAAGACTAAATGAAGTTTTAAGAAATCATTCAAGAAGGCTAAAAGTAATAATAAAATAGTCAAAGAAAACAAGGACAACACCCAAGACCGATGACCCGTGCTATTACTTTGGAGTGAAAGGTCATTGGAAGAGAAACTACAAGGCCTATATCGCAAGCTTAAAGGGAAAAAAGTCTTCTCAAACTTCATCTTCATGTATTCTTGTTATCAAGGTTAATATATTTACTTCATTAGCTTCTTGGGTATTAGATACCAAATGTGGATCACATATTTTTATAAACATGCAGGGACTAAAGAAAAGTAGACCACTGCAGAAAAGAAAAGTTAACCTGCGTGTGGGGAAGGGAGCAAGAGTTACTGCACTAACTGTAGGAACATACTTCTTACCATTGCCTTTGAACTCATGAATGATTTTTCAATTAATGTTAAGAACAATCATTGTTCCTTTTATCGAGATGAGATCTTTTATGGTTATGGTGCATTACAAAATGGCATTTATATTCTTGATACTGAGTCGTCTATTATGAGTATATAAAATAAAAGGTATAAAAGTGATGATCTAAATAATACCTTTCCTTGGGATTACAAACTAGGTCATATAGATGAGAATCGCATTTCCAACTTATATAGAGATGGATACTTGGTGTCAAATGATTTTGAATCATTTGACAAATACGAATCATACCTATTAGGCTCTTGACCAAATTTCCTTTTACTAGAAAAGGAGAAAGAGCCGTACAATTATTGGACCTAATACATACTAATGTATGTGGACCTATGTCAATCACCGCTAGAGGTGGTTTCTCTTTCTTCAACACATTGACTAATGATCATTCTCGATATAGTTATGTATATCTGATGAAGTTCAAGCATGAAGCACTTGAAAAATTTAAGGAATTCCAGTTGAAGTAGAGAAACAAATATGTAAAAGAATTCTCACACTAGGATCGAATTGAGGTGGAGAATATCTAAAAGGATAATTTTTAGATTATCTAAAAGAGAATGAGATTCTCTCCTAGTGGGCTCCGCTACATACATCGCAGCATAATGGTATGTCTTAACGGATGAACCGCACTTTATTAGATATGGAACGATCAATGATAAGTCATGCAAATCTCCCAAAATCGTTTTGGGGTTATGCACTGATTGTTGCATGCTACACACTAAATCGTGTACCATCTAAATCGGTTGAAAAACCCCATACGAGTTATGGAAAGGCAGGAGATAGTGATAGCTCCAGCACTGGGTGAGCTCCGACGGCCGCCCGTGCTGGATCTGCCAGTATTAATTGGTTGGAGGGAATATCAAGTGGGGTCTTAAGTTCGACTCTCCACAAGATCAATCCTTTATGTTTTGTTTTAATATTTTTCACTATTATAAAAAGATTAGTTATTAGAAATAATGCAACAACATAGATTCAAACCTGTGCATTCCTTTGGAATTATTGGAAGTTTGACCACTATGGCATTATCAACTACGGTTGTGGATTACATTCAAAAATATATATGATCAGTTTTAGCAAAGTAATTGATATATTGTCTCTTTATTTTAATTTTGTAAACTAAAATTCGACATTTCAATGACTCGACGATTAAACCCAATAATTTGTTCAGGTCAACGATCGAATCGGATATGATGACTATGTTTTGAAACATGAAAGAATAATGAAGAAAATTAAATTGACAATTGACATTTATTGAAGCCCAAAAATTTATTTGTTTTAATCTTGTCATTGGGGACTATTTAATCAGCAAACAAATTTAGCAATTCGGATGAGCATTGACTCAATTTTTTCTTCACAAATTCAACAACAAAATCTTTGTCATATTTAAAACTACGAAATAGACTCTTTTATTTTGCTAGATTAGGATTATTAACAAATCGAACCAAGAAAGTAAGTAATTTAACCAATTTTCAAACTTGAAATTCTTACTCGATAAATATTATTAGACTAGTAGATAATGTACATTTACACTTGCAATTCGAACTATGATACAAGTAATTTCAATTCACAGTATTGATTTTCATTTTCGTCATTAATGGTCAACGTCAACTATCGTCGTGCTCACTCGAAATCCTAGATTCACCACTGGTAGAAAGCACAACTTATTTCCTATGAAAGTTTAGGGCTGTAACGCTTATGTAAGCGCGTTGAATCGGATAAGTTTGAAACTAAATCCGATAATTGTATATTTGTGGATATCCAAAAGAGACAATTGTATATAAATTCTATAATTCTGTTGAGAAGAAGGTATTCATCTCAAGATATGTCATATTCCTAGAGAAAGAGTTCATTCTAGAGAAAGTAGTGGGAGCAAATTAGAACTTTAAAAAGTTCATAAATCCACAGATACTGTTGATCAATTAGATGAACCTGAGTCTAATCTTACACTTGCTGAGGGACAAACTCTTAATCAGGACATAGAGACTCTTGAGGATACTCCGGCTCAACATAAATCAAGTATGACCATTAGATCTCCTAGAAGGTAAGAATTCACAATTACTAATTAATTATTATTAATCGAGGATGATGAACCTACTAATTACGCAGAAGCAAAGTCAAGTGTTCGCTCAAAGAGATGGCAGGATGCCATGAAATTCGAAATGAACTCATTTTGTGAAAATAATGTTTGGACCTTGGTCGATCCTCCTGATGGGATAAAACTCATATATTGTAAATGAGTTTACAAGAAAAAGGTTGATGTGGATGGAAACATCCATACATACAAAGCAAGACTAATAGCAAAAAGTAACAAATAAAGGTGTTGACTTTGATAAAACTTTTTCACATGTAGCCATGTTGAAGTCCATTCAAATTTTGCTTGCNCGAAATGAACTCATTTTGTGAAAATAATGTTTGGACCTTGGTCGATCCTCCTGATGGGATAAAACTCATATATTGTAAATGAGTTTACAAGAAAAAGGTTGATGTGGATGGAAACATCCATACATACAAAGCAAGACTAATAGCAAAAAGTAACAAATAAAGGTGTTGACTTTGATAAAACTTTTTCACATGTAGCCATGTTGAAGTCCATTCAAATTTTGCTTGCAATAGCTGCATCTCACTATTATGAGATATGACAAATGGATGTCAAAATTGCTTTCCTTAACGGGAACTTGCAAAATGAATTGTATATGA
>CAIGRN010016133.1:0-26160 GCA_903798345.1 Fraxinus anomala
TTCTTTTTCTATATTCATTTATTCAAATTAATTAAATTTCATGTTCATGAATCAATCTGATCGTTCACGTACAATTCAATTATTTATTTATTTGCATGCATATTTAATAATTAATATTCAATTAAATATTTATTGAAAAATGAAAAGTAATGTACTATTGAAATAATTAAATTGTACTATGATTAAAATCGTCTAGAAAATAATTCTCACTTCATATGATATTTAATATATTATAGATATACATACTTAGAGCTACTGCAAATGGCGAACTCAGGGTAGGGTGGGTCTTGCACGCACAAATGACAGATTGGAGAAGAGAGAAGATCAAGTGCCTCCTCTGGTAAAAAAGCAGAAAATTTTGCGTGGGCCACTGATCCCCTCCTTTTCATTCTTTTTCTATATTCATTTATTCAAATTAATTAAATTTCATGTTCATGAATCAATCTGATCGTTCACGTACAATTCAATTATTTATTTATTTGCATGCATATTTAATAATTAATATTCAATTAAATATATATTGAAAAACGAAAAGTAAGGTACTATTGAAATAATTAAATTGTACTATAGATAAAATCGTCTAAAAAATGATTCTCACTTCACGTGATATTTAATATATTATAGATATACATACTTAGAGCTACTGCAAAAGGCGAACTCAGGGTAGGGTGGGTCTCGCACGCACAAATGGCAGATTGGAGAAGAGAGAAGATCGAGTGCCTCCTCTGGTAAAAAAGCAGAAAATTTTGAGTGGGCCACTGATCCCCTCCTTTTCCTAGTGTGCCTCCGCCCCTGACTTGGTTGTAGCAACCTATAATCCATTAACATGGTTAGCTTGGTTGTGCCTTTCACATGTTTGGTCATCCATAAATAGTCTCATATTGATGCGGTACAAAAAGAATAAGATTTTATAAAAAAGTGGAATCTGTGTCAACTAAAAAAAAAATTCGCGACGTCTGTTTTAGACTTCTAGTAGAAGTTTGTGACAATTTTGGGTGGAAACGTTCCATTTTGAGAATTAAGGGTTAATTCTGAATATTATGGCTTTTGATTTTAGTCATGTTAGTCATTTCTTTAAATAAGACTTGTAAGCTACGGCACATAGTTATTTTTTATTATAGGAAAAATTCATTTTTCTCTCAATATTCTCTATTTCTTGGCATTTGTCAAAGGATAAGTAAGTTTGAATTTTCACATGAAATTTTGTTCTTTCCTATAAACTTTCGGTACATCACATACATTTTGCTACCTCTATGCTAGACAATTAATACATAATCTCAAGAATGTAAAATATTTTACATTCTAACAGTTCAGGGTATATTTGGTATGCAGAATCGAAAAGGATCCGATCTGTCCTGTACAGCTTTTAATCTACATTACCGAACATTTCATTTGTCATAACATAAAGATCAAGTAAACGTACTCCTCCTCATTATAGGGTTCGGCATTCCACCACGAAAAAACTGCGCCAAACTAGCCACTGTGTTGGGAAGAACGCCCTGGGCATTTTGAGCAAGATCATATGAATGTACTTGGCTGTCTTTTGATTTCTTTTTCAACAACTGAAGAATGAAAATGAGGAAACAGAGAGTTGAAATGGCAACAGAAACAAGGAATAAGCCCCAGAAACTCTTGAGACTCAAACTTTCTGTTCCAGAATTTGAACAATTGTCTGAGGAACCAAGGTATTTTTTTTCCAATTCTTTAACCCTTCCAGTCTCCATTAAAGTTAGAATGGCTTCAGAAACATCGCGAGCTATTGGGGAGCCTTTCTGGAATACCTGTATACAAATTTCAAGCATTTGATATGTTCATTCCAGTAATACTTGCAGAAAATTTTAGATTTGTGACAACTCAAATTACTATCACAAGTTACTGAATACTTACAAATCCCAGTCCTCCAAAACTGTAGGTAGGTCCAGTCACGGTGTAATCTTTGCAATGCTCATTGAGAAAAACCTTCTGGTGAGGAGCATCAAGAAATGCAGCTGAAATACTTTCACTCTTAAATTCCTCCAGAAAATTGTCATGGCCGCTGATGCTTTTGATATTTTTAAGTTCAAGTATATCCCTCAGATAATCATTTATAAAAGAGGCATCATCGCACCCTACTGATGCATTTGTACTCTTTATCCAATCTAAACCAGTCACACTTGGCTCGAGTCTTGAGACAGTCAGCATTGAAGTGAGGCTAGCCTTGTAACTTGAGGATAATACCAACACAACAAAGAGCCACACCACAACCACCAGTTTTGTATAGTTGCTATTAATTTTTTCTCCTGTAAAATATAAGTATATCTACCTCAGATGCATACAGAAGAGGTAGTTAATACTTGGTATGATAGATTGAACAGTGCGATAAGAAAAAAAAAACTAGTTTCTCTTCCAATTAAAACTATGCAACATTGTCCTATCCACATTACAAAGCTTGCACTAAATGATTAAGATGCTTACTATGAGCGAAGAATAGAGAAGAGAATGTGAACCACATTGCAGTTCCAAGCTGATCTTTCCTCGACCCTTTAAATTCTGGATTAGTCTGATGCTCCATAAACCAAACAACGAACATTGTGTAAAATAAAATGGCTAAAGTAACCATCCACATGTTCCTAGTGAAAGGTTTAACAAACATCAATGCCATCTGGGGTTCAGATTTCACTGGAACCAACATTTGCAAGTCAGATTCCATAAATGGTAGAGTAAATTCCACGGATCTTGACCGTTCAGTTAAGATGGTTATATCGCCCACTGCAGCAGCAAATGTCTACCATGTAATGTGAATAGCAAAAATACAAGAATTAGTTATCACTTATAGAATAAATTTAAATTGTTAAGTCATTCTTAATGTTCTTTACAATCTAAAGGATGCTTGCTTCTACAAGTACAATTAAGGACAGGGTTGGGGAGCATGAAAATGCAGCACTTTTTTGATGACATCTACTGAAGAAATTTAGCTAGCATACAATACACAATGTAGAAAAAGAGGCAAAATTATATTGCTATATGTCCTTTTCTGAAAGTGTTTTGTATGTTAACACTAGTTAAGGATGTCTCAAATGAAAGTATTACCTTATTCCTGACATTATCAATCAGTTCATTATGGCTACCATAGAAGGGCACAAAATCATAATGCAGGGTATAACTTTTGTTCAACTCTTTTACCACCTCTTCGAAAAGTTTAATGCAAAAACCATCAAATTCTTTGTCATTTGATGTTTTGTTCCAAATTGTAAAAGGAGGATGGTCTTCCGGAACTCCAATTTTCATGGGTTCTGCAGCAGTAGGCATTGCCCACCCTTTTGGGACTCGATCCAATTCCCCTGGCCAATTTACCGAGCTGAGGAATTCGTTCATGCTGCCAACACCAATAACCCCACTGCCCTTCTCCTCCACATGCCCCTCTGAGAAGCCAAATTTTGATGACCAGATGCCTAGCTCTTTATATGTCGTGTTAACAATGTTAACAATCTTAAATGTAGAATTCCGCTCTAATATTCCACCATGGAAACGAATTTCACCACTTAGTCCAACGAAATTGCTGGATTGAATTTCACTGAGCAGCAATTTTGGATTACTAGTACTGTTCCTACCTAAATCTTTTACTGCTTCGGCAATAGCTGTAATGCTATCGTACGCTTTTAGAGCATGGATTCCAGGATCCAAATTGACTTCATCTGGGTACGTCCCTGAGAAATTCTTTCGGAATTGATCTTTCAGTTCTAGAAAATGCCGGTTGCTTTCTGAATAGTAGCTCTTGATACCTATAGCACCTTGCGTGGACGAAATGAAAGAGGGATCAACAGAATCCAGAAGATCCGAAATAGAGTCTGTCAGAATCCATACTGAATCTCTACCCATTAGTCCATTCTCCTTCGCTTCTCTTAATAAATGCGTAGCCAGTGGTAAAGACGATTGAAGAACAATAAAAACCCGAGACTGCTTCGTCTTTAGCTTTGCTACTTCTTCTCTAACATACCTTTTTGGATCAGTTAGAGAATAAAATGGTGGAAGGGTCAGATCATACTCAATAGAGCTAACATTTTCAAGAGCTTTGGATAACGTAATATGTGACTCGGAATTAGCAAAATAACTGTTATCTTCATGAATTACTATTATTTTTCGCCAGTGGTAGGAATTGACAATATCTGCAATACAATTTATCTGTTCCTGGCTATCGGTCGCCATTTGTACCAAGAAAGGCCATCGATTCTGGGTCGATTGCAGTGTACTGGAAGCTGCTGCTAGTGAAAGGACTGGCACTTGCGCTTTCTTTCCAACATCGGCAGCTAAAGCTGCTTCCTCCCATGTTCGCGTCCCAATGATAACCTGCACTTGTTTCCTGCCAATCAGCTCTTCAGCTGCACCTCAAGCAAACGAATTTGATCAATTCCTGATGGATAATTATTGTAAGAGAAAAAAGGGCGTTGGTGTATTTTGAGACATTTAAACCAAGTTCGGCGGTGTCGCAACATTCGGCTGGTCGCCGTTCTTGATTTTGTCTGGATACTTCCATTTAATTTGGTATATTTCGCTTATAGAATATGACACATACAGATAACTTCTCATGTGACATGATGCAACCTGAAGATTCGAAGGTTGTCTTTCATATAACATATTCAATATAAAGAACATATCACGATACCTGTTGAAACAGTCTGAACAGGGTCCTCGCTGGTATTTCTGAAATAAATCTTTAGCCTGTGATTCCTTGAATTGTTGTTGAAGTTCTGCACGGCCATGATCATGGCCATCTTCTGTTCCATCCCAACGCGGGAATCAACATCGATAATTGCTCCAATATTTGTGGACGAAGGCTCAGCCTCTACGACTAATCCAAGACAAATAGCCAACAGAAAAGATGCAAGAACTAGAGATGAAAAACCTGACACTTTTGAACCTGCTTTGCTGCTAGATAAATCGAAAGGCATTTTTTTTTTTGCTGCGAAACAACGGTCCTGTCTTCTTTACGTCGTTAAAAATGATCCAGTATCATGTATTTGGAATAATTAATATCTAATTTTATGGACAGAAAATTTGATGATGTCGATTTAATTTTTCTTTTCCGCTGATTGAAAAGTATATGGAAATGAGAAGCAAAATAATAGAATTGTATTAGTCCTGACTTTTCAAAAATTATCTTGTGGAAGTTTCTTGAGATGCGTACCCACTACGAAGGTCAAAGTCACCGTTCGTCCAAATGAAATGTGAGAGAGAGTATTCTCCTTATTGAATAATGGGAACCCTGTCACATCTAAATCGAAAAATGTCAACTATAAGCCAAAAACTTAGGGATTTTGTTCCACTTAAATAACCTCAAAGAACCCACGCTAGTTGAAGAGAAAATAAAAGAAAATTACAAACTAAAAAATCAGGCCGCCACGGTCAAAGTCGCCTAGGCAATCGTCTAAACCTCAAATTTTGAGGAGGCTAAAAAATAGTACATAATAGGATTTCTTGATAATTCATTAAATCATATCTTTCTTCGGCCGGCTGTAACTTAGATTGAGTTTAGTCAAAATAATTTTTTCTCGCCTAATATACATAATTTCGAGCTGCCAAACGAGTTCAATATTGCTCTTAATTTGGTTTAATCTGTAAACTAATA
This sequence comes from Fraxinus anomala, assembly GCA_903798345.1. Taxonomy (NCBI): domain Eukaryota; kingdom Viridiplantae; phylum Streptophyta; class Magnoliopsida; order Lamiales; family Oleaceae; genus Fraxinus; species Fraxinus anomala. The sequence goes on from CAIGRN010016133.1 coordinate 5,606, forward strand.
TTAACAATCAAGTAGTTTATTTTAATAAGTTATAACTCAAATTTATGGTGATATGTCTCATCACTAAATAATAATAATCTGAACCGTCACATCATAATCTAAAAATATATCTTACTATTTACAATTTAGTCCCTAAATTTTGTTCTTTTTGCATCTATGGACTTATCCTATGTTTAAGTTCTGAAAATCACTCTTCTCCTCACCAATCATCCTTATAATATTTCGAGGACTTTATATTATGGTACATAATTTTTTATTTAGTCATTAAACTTTCTGAAATTCGCTAAAGTGCACCTTGCTCAAGTTTCTCCAATTAATAATTCTTGGAGATTATTATTACACTTTGATAATATTTTCTAGACGATAATTTTGCTAATTTGCAAAAACTTGTTCGGTCTTTTCATGTCAAGTTGTTGAAAATGTACAAGCAAACATATTCAGTCTTTTCATGTCAAGTTTATATGTGAGGGCATCAATCAATCAAGTTCAATTTTGATGGTGATGGATGGAGGGACCTGAGGGTTGATAATATATAGTGGATGGGATTTCTGAAAAATACATGCATGGGAATTGAGTTTTCTATTGCTGTGAAGTTAAGGGCAAGTTTGGTTTGAGGTAGAGGTGGCAACCGAAGTGAGCGGCTCGTCAATTCGACCGTTCGATTCGTCAAAAATGAGCCACGAGCCATTCGGGCTCGTCTAAAGGCTCGGCTCGTTTTTGACGAGCGGCTCGTTCAATTTTTATTATTATTATTTATTTATTAAAGGTTGAGGTATAGTTTAAAAAAAAAAATTAGGCGAGTTCACGAGCCTGACTAGGCTCCCGAACCACGAGCTCGTGGGCTAAGCTCGGCTCGGCTCGGCTCGGCTCGTGGCGATAGAGATTGAGGGGAATAGAATTTCTTAACAAGAATTATAAATTGGAGTTGATAATTTGATCAATACTTCATGGAACGATACACACGAATTAGAATCAAATTGTGCTGTAATTCAAGCGAGACAATTAATCGTGTAAAAGTGAATCATGGTTGAATTTTCAACAACTTGACATGAAAAGACCGAATATGTTTTTACAAACATGATAATTTTGCTAATTCTGCATCTACTTTTCTCCCTAGAAGCTGCCCACATTTTTTATTTCTTTTCTTCAATTCTTTTTTTCATTTTTTCATTAAACATAAAGTTTTACCTACAAAATACAATATAACATAAATTAGGTAAAAAAAATTTTAAAAGACAATAAAATATCATGATTTAGAGTTTCGAATAAGTATAAAAACTACACTTGTCACATTTAGATCCCAAACCTTTTAAATATATGCTAATAGACTCAAAAGCTTTTTTAAAAATTTAAAGATTTTACGACCTCCTCTTTTTAAAATAAACTCCGTCCCTTAAATTTTGGGTAGTTTGATTACTGATTTTGCATCTCAAATTTTGAGAATACTAACTATTATGCTAGCATAATCTCTCGGTTGGAGAGAGATTTTGTTTTGCTACTATATCTTTCGGATTGTACAAAATCTTTGTTTAAATATAAGCCTCTGTTTGATGTAGTTAAAAATCGGATTTTAGTATATCGATAAAAATTAATGAAATGTATAGTTGAAAAGTTATGGACCTCGTAAAATATGTGGTTAAAATTAATTACTGATTTTGATTTAAATTTATATCAAATTTTAAGCTAGACTAAACAGAGGCTAAATATGTTATTCATTTAAATATTTAAATATTGCTACGCTTATAAAAAATATGTTTATGGGACTTGTTAATGGTAAAAATCGGATCAACAAATTCTCTCACTTAACCATGATTTTCACATCCTAAGCTCTCTAGTTTCGAGGCTCAAACTTGGAGTAAAAAGGAAAATAGCTATTTAGGAGAAAAATATTTGAATTACGTGCTTTCTCTTCAAAAGTGGGGGTCTATGGGTTATTTGGTCATTTGTTGTGTGTGAAGATGGCAGTCTCTTAAAAGCTATCTTATAACTGATTCTATTAAAAGTACCACATTTTATTCATTGAACCACGTGTTATTTTATTGATGGCATGTAACTAGTTTGGATGGGGGAAAGATTCACATACTTTGGGCGAACTTCCTATGCTCTTATTTCCCTTGCGTGTTACTTTCGTGCTTCGTAAACAGTGGGATAAGTTCACGGATCACATTCCGTGGTTCAATAAATAGTCCACGAAGTCTGATATTACCATTCATATTAAATCTAGCAGTTGGTAAGCTTTTAGGATTATGCAATTTTATTTTTATTCACATCTCTTTGTTGTGGGTGACGTTGATCATTTTGAAGGGATGTGCTATGATTGTCGCAATTACTTGTGTGTTCTACGGAGCCTTTGTGTATTTCTAGGCTAGTGGCATGTATGTATTTAATGCGTGTATCGAATACGTGTTATGATTTGATGGCCTTGATATTTGATAGGCATGATTTTCTGGAAGGTTTGGATGGCTATGATTTGTTTAAGTGTGAAATCCCATGGTCATCTTCCTTTTTGAGGATATGTATAACTATGTTATTCTTCTTTGGGGGTTTCGTTCTTACTTCTTCTTTGTGATTTCTTATCTTGTGGTAGATATTTCCTTTTTAGTGTTTCTATTCATTTCAGAAGTTTTTCTTCATTTAACTTTTGTGAATCTCTTTGTTACCATGTCTTCTCAGAGCGACTCCCAGAAAGTCATACGACTCGAAGGTTGAAAGTTCTAAACTTAGGGATTCTTGCCCTCGTGCATCTTCTTCTTATGAAGGATCTCAATACGTTGAGGAACTCAGCTTCAAAAGGCAACACTTATGTTTAAAAACTCATTTTATTTTTAAACTCATTTTCAACTACACATTTTTTCAATAAAATAATTTTACACGTTAACTAAAAATTTTTCCTTACTTTTTAACCACAAATTCTCCAAAAAAATAATTATTACAAAATTTATTCTCCAAAAAATGGGGCTCAAACAAACCCTTATATTCATCCATCATCCGTGTTGTTCTGTTTAATAATTTGATTTTTTTAATTAACGAGCAAGTGGATAACAAGTTACCCAATGTGCACAATTTTGACATTTGGTGAATGTTCCATAGGAAATTCTGCCACAATTTTGGGGAATGCTCTAGACTTGAGTTCAATCCTCTCTAGTGGTGGCAATGGTCGAGCTGAGCCGACTTGAGTCCATTACCCATGAGCTCGGCTTGTATGTCACTTGGCCCACGAGCTCAATGTTTTTTTTTTAATTATTATTTTGTTTAACTCTTCTACTAGGCTACAATAATTATCCGGACAATCGAAATATTGATGTAACAATCTTTTTCTTTTTCGTTAAATTTAAATATTGAATGTATAGAATTTATATGAGGTTTGATTTGAACAATTGAATTGTATAAATATGAAAGGTATAAAGTTGTAGAAGTAAAGTGTAAAAATAATAAATTGAATTGAGATTTGAAATTAGATATGATTTTTTTTTAAAAAAAATTATATCTTGAAAAAATTGTACACGAATAACTAATTATCCGAGCATGGGGCTTGCTACTTATTTTCTAGTAGGGGAATTAAAATTGTACACGAATAACTAATTACGTGTTCAATTTTATTTTATTTTATTTTTAAATGAAGCCTCCGAAAATGAGAAATTGACAATACTTGAAACTTAAGAAAATTGATTCTTCATTTTCGGAGGCCTGATTGTTTTTTCTAAAAAAATAAAAAAAGCAATCTTTATTTTCGTTAAAAATGTAGAGAACATTTTGATTGAGTAAAGTATTTTAGTTCCGCGAGTCTTTTTCTAATGAAGTATGGGTTTACTTCACATTCCATGCAAATTTGATTGCATGGATAAGGAAGTATATGAAACCATACATCGTTAGAAAAAAAGACTCGCAGATCAAAAACTCTTGACTCAATCAAAATGTTTGGCAATTGAGATTTGAAAATTTGAAATTAGATTTGAATTTTTATAAAAAAAATAAATAAAAAAATCATCCTCATTTTATCTGTGCTTGGGACAGACTACTTAACTTTGAATTATGTGGAGTTAAACTTGTGCACGAACAAATTGTTAAGTGTACATTTTTTTTAAAATCAAATATCATTTACCTGATTACACGCGATTTTCTCATTCAGATGTTGTATTTGAAAATGTGCGTCTTGTCAATCATTTATGCACATCAATGCTTCAAGAATACCTTCTTTGAGTTGGCTCCTTGCCTCAGACAGAATCATCTTGCCTGCACTAAAAGTGGCATCTGAAGCTATGTGCTAACTAGAGGTGGTGGTAGATCTTTTGCAATTGTAGAAATGACATGTTATTTTCATTCGTTCTTTCACCAAAAATCAAGTAAATTTAATTATTTAGCATCAAGGTGTTCTACACTCATAAGTGTTTGATGATTAAAATATTTAACTAATTCAATTGGGCATTCCAGCAGAACCCGCATCCGAAGTCAGATTATATGTAGGAGGCACACTAGAAAAACCTCATGCATCATATCTTTCATCCCCGATGCTTTCAAATAAGGATAAAAGTCATATTCCATTGTCTTGAAGTGTAGCAGAAGGGGTGGGTGCAGTGGGTGTTCGACTAATATTTGCACCAAAACATTGTGCGTACGTTTCGTACATTGAAGTTAACGTGTTTTCTAAATTCGAATAAATGATAGGTGCGTCAAAATTGCACATGGGATCCACTACACTTGTCAAAGAAAATAACATTGGCAATTCTTCCTAGTATTTTTTGAATTTTAATTCCATATAAAAAAATATATCAGGAAAATCAGGGATTATTTTTGTATTTTTGAAAATATTTTGCAATGATGTAAAGACGTTCATAAAAACTAGTTGGGTAGTATACCTCAAACAAGATATTTGTGAAATCATAAAAACTTGTTTAAAAAAAATTGACTTTAAAGGCTAGTTCCCAATCAAAATCAATCAAAATAGAATCATTGATAATTCTTACATGCCAGAGTTATAAAATTTAGTGATTAAATGTTTATAATTTTTACATGACTTTAATTATAAGTACCATCTATACTCTACCCCAATTATAAATTATTATTTTTTTGAAATCTTGGCCAACTTGTGAACATTCCTCAAATGCTTGTTTCCTATTTGGTGATATGGTGATATAAAGTAGTGCATTCCTAATTCTATCAATTTGATTCTTAATATGTTGCATACCATCTTGCACATTTAAATTAAAAATATGAAAATATAACGAACATGAAACCAAAAATAGTAAAATCAGGATTAAGTATTCTACAAAGTTTATCTATAACATGCTTGTTAACACTATCATTGTCAAATGTAAAAGAATGAATTTTACTTTCAAAATTATATTCTCTAATAATTTGTTGGATATAATTAAAAATAATAGTAGCATTATGAGAATAGTTAATTGTCTTAAAAGCAATAATTTTTTTTTATGCATAATGTAAAGTAGGTCTATATAGTGTATAGTTGTTGCTATATAACTTTTTTTACTAATACCTTTCCATAAATCTGAAGTCAACGATTTAACACTAACATATTTATTTAAATCACAAATCAATTGATGGTTTTAAGAAAATAATCAATGGTATTACTACGAAGAGTGTTTCTACTTACACTTTGTACCTCAATCGAGTTGTTAAATGGTCGTTGTCCACTATACTTAGTGACAACTCAACACAGGCAACAAACTTCACCATTCCATCACGAGTTCTTTCCTTCGAATACATCCATGTGCTTAGTGTTGAAGAACTGCTACAAGAAGAAGGAGTACCAAAGGCTAATTGTGTATGAAATTGACCAACAAGCCCATGTTTGGTTGTACATTTGGCGTAGTGACATTTGAGGTGTGTAGTACTAATACCATTTTGCCATGTTAATTGTGTTTAACGGTATTTATACACAGCCTTACACTCAGTGATTACATCAACTATACGCCAGTACCAATTTATAGTGTTCTAAACATTTTGCATATTTTTTTTCCTTTTGCTTCCTTCTTGTATCGGAAATTTGTAGTTCGACCTTGCCAATGTCTTCATCATCTAAACCAACTGGATTACTACTTTCACGTGGATCGTCAACACCCATTCCCATCAAATCTTGGGATGTCGTCGAGACTGACAAATTGATTGAGAAATTGAGATTGCGGTATCATAGGAAATTGGCCACTGAACAAGCCCTCGACGAAATCACGAGGATCCATTTGTATTATGTAATAGAAATATAGAGAATAAATATGAAATGTATAAATTGGATAATGAAGTGTAAACAATGACTTAAGAGAACATATATAATAGAATTGAAATTTGAATGTAATAAAAATTATAAAATGTATGTGAATTATGTAATACTGAAGGTATGTGTATATAATATAATTGTAGAGTAAAATGATTGTAGAATAATTGAATAATGAAGAAATTATTGTAGAATGTAGAGAGAGTAGGAAGATTGTTAAATTTGTTGTGAAAAAATAGTGAGGTTTTTAGGTATTTATAGAAGAAGAAAAAAATAAATAAATAAATATTCGATTGCCACCACTAATCCTCTCCAATGTGCATGTCTCGGGTTCACATTGTTCCTATTTTAATGATCCGTGTCCAAAATAATTGGAGCAATTTTTTTCCATCTGAATTAAGTGACGCGGTTGATATGTGATTCTTATTGTACTAATTTGTTGATAATGTTTCCGATGATTGAGTTATGTAATGTGTAAATTTAAAGAAACCACTGGTTACAAGAGAAATAAATAAGGATATACCCAAGTAAATTTAGAATATATAGTTTTACAAAGTATTTATGCAACGGGTCTCAATTGTATTGGAATAATACTTGATTTGTTCAATTACATATTTCTTTTCTTTATGTTAATACATGGACTGCAAACTAGGAATTGGAACATTTATCTTGCAGAGTTAATCCTAAGTGAGCTTTCTTCCAGCATCTCTACCGCCGCTTGTTTTACCGCGATTTCTTGGCGGTAGTGTTGTTAGGGTTTCAAGCACTCAAATCTCCAAGATGGTTGAAGGAGAAGGAAAAAGGAATCTCAAAGGTTTTGGGAGATGTTCTCGAGTCTCGTCATTTCGGCTTGCTTCGATTTGACGGTTTCGTTGTCGGATTAATGTAGAGAGAGTAGGAAGATTGTTGAATTTGTTGTGAAAAAATAGTGAGGTTTTGAGGTATTTATAGAAGAAGAAAATAAATAAATAAATAAATAAAAATTCGATTGCCACCACTAATCCTCTCCAATGTGCATGTCTCGGGTTCACATTGTTCCTATTTTAATGATCCGTGTCCAAAATAATTGGAGCAATTTGTTTCCATCTGAATTAAGTGACGCGGTTGATATGTGATTCTTATTGTACTAATATATATATTTCCTCTTGTATTAAAATACTAGTGAGATGAACGTGCATTGCAAGTAAAATGATTGATGTTAAAAATAAATATACATAAATTTTTGAAAAATTCATTTGTAAACATGAAAGGTATTCATAAAGCTGGTTTAAAAAAAACGCATTGTTCTTTAGAGTCTATAATAAATATAAGAAACATTAATTTGGTCTACGTGACACTGTAAAACTGTGATTCCATAAAATTTGATGTTGAAGCAAAAAGAGAGTTACAGAATCAAGGCAATGAAAACAGAGAAATTAAATGTGCATAGATTCCCAGTGACGATGATGTCTAGAGATGTCAATGAGCTGGCTCACGAGCCAAAGCTCGCAGCTCGTGCACAACCTGGTCAAAGAAAAGCTTAAACTTTTTTAGCCCAAGCCAAGCCAAGCCAAGCCGAAGTTCGGTCAAAATTTGGAGGCTTGACTCAGGCTTCACCGAGTCGGGCCGAGTCGGGAATTATTAATTTTTAAAATCATGAAATATCCATGTAAAGAATCCAAACAAGTTCTACTTTGCGACTAAAATACAAAAAAAAGATATTCACATAGATACAAGAATATATGAATTAGAGTACAATTTTCAAGGGTATAAATATCCTTATATTCACTTGTAGAATTAAGAATATTGGAATAGAAAATGTTTTTTAAGTTTCAACTCCACAAGATAACAAATAATATTATATTAATTCCCATATAATAAAATTTAAAATTTATATCAATTAAGTATAACGAGAACACTAATAAATATAATAATAAATTATAAATATAGATAATTGTACCATAATTATGAATATTAATTATGTATGCTCCAAATCCAACTATCGAGTCTCGTACTCGAAGTTTCCACAGAATATCAGCCTCATCATCAAGACCACTGCTCTCAAATTTAACTAACACGAAAACACAAAGACATATACATATACTACCAAAATATACAGCCAATATTCAATGGAAACATAGTCAAAATTGAAAAAAATTAGAACTTAACAAAGTAAATAAATATTCATCTATTTCTCCAAATGAGGCAAAATTAAATTTTTGAAAAAAGTTGGATATCTTCATTTTCTGTGAATTCCCTTCACCTCTAATAAGTTCAAAACAACGAGCCAAAGAGGGCACATAGTCAAAACCAAATGAATATAATACAGTAAAAAAAAAACACCCATCCTCGACTACAGTGTCGTTGTCATCTCGGCGGTTGAGATTCCTGATTCCTTATTGTTCTTCTGCTTCCAGCATCTCTACCAACGCTTGTTTTCCCGCGATTTCTTGGCGGTAGTGTTGTTAGGGTTTCTGGCACTCAAATCTCCAAGATGGTTGAAGGAGAAGGAAAAAGGAATCTCAAAGGTTTTGGGAGATGTTCTCGAGTCTCGTCATTTCGGCTTGCTTTGATTTGACGGTTTCGTTGTCGGATTGGGAAGGATAATTGAGGATTTGGGGAATGAAATTAAAATGGGCAACACGAAAAGAAACGGGAAAATCTCAAACGACGTCGTAAATGGTTGATGATTGGAAATTATAACGTGTCNGATTTGACGGTTTCGTTGTCGGATTGGGAAGGATAATTGAGGATTTGGGGAATGAAATTAAAATGGGCAACACGAAAAGAAACGGGAAAATCTCAAACGACGTCGTAAATGGTTGATGATTGGAAATTATAACGTGTCCAAGATGAACACTACCGAGAGTTAGCCTCTTTCATTTATGTGTATGTATGTATGCATGTAGATAGATAGATAGATAGAAGATGTAATTAGAACTGGCACTTGTCGATTGGCTTTATTTAAATACAATAAATGAGATTTGACAATATTAAAAAAAAAAAAAAATGAATTACCCCCGAATTTGGAAATATTTACTTCTCACACGTGTTTCTTTATAATCAAGAATGGCTGGCTGTTTTGTTTGGGTAGTCAATTGGTGAATACAATTCAATGAATCCTCAAAACGTGATTTTTTTAATGAACACGTTACAATAATTGTTTTTAAGGTGTATCCAGTAAGAACCATTTAAATTTCAATGGTGGACAAGAAATGATCTAGAAAGTGAATTGAGTAAATATAGTCATATTTTGCCACTATTAAAATTATAACTCATTTTTCTGTCTTCTTATCAACCAAATATTAAAATCGCAAATAATAACTAGACTATATTTTAATTGTATTTGTATATGAGGTTCATAACTTTTATATATTATATCATTTATGTTTCAAAGTTTTTCATCATATTCTTACTCTCAAATGAATATAAATTATATTTTATTACGATTTCTCTCCAATTTTTTTTTTTTGAAGATAGAGTAAAAAGATTTACTCATTGTATTTTTAAATAAGTAAAAATAATAATAATGCAAAAATGTGATTAAATATTTGACCTTCATTTGAAAGCACGTTAACAATGTTTTTGAACGAAAATTATAATTAAGGACAATATTTTTGTGATTAATAAAATGTTAAAAATAAAAATGTGAAAAAAAAAAAAAGGTTAAGGATAGACCTTTAAACTAATTAAAATAAGTGTATTTAGGGTTATGCTAGGGGAACATAACCCTTCACATAAGGGTATCCATAATGGACATCAAACGCCCCCTATTGGAGGGGGGCACGATGATATATTCCTTTAGCATTTTCCGTGTATTTATATATAAGCAGCCGATAAATTTGGCCCCATCTCATATATTATAGGATAGGCGGCCATTCCAAAAGTGAAAATTATTAGCCAACCTTCACGTGTTGAACATTGACTGAATAATCACACACATTAAAATAAAACTTGATTAATTTAAAAAAAAAGTTATTTTAGCCCTCGTTTGATAATTAATTAATAATTAATTTAATCACATATTTTTTGAAATTCACAACTTTTTAACTTTTAATCACATATCTCATCAATTTTTTTAATCTAAATTATTAAAAATATAATTTTAGTTACATTAAACAAGGGGGCTTAAATTAATTCTTTAACTTCATCTTTACTTTCACCACATAATTTATCAATTCTAAAACGTTAATCTTCGGAGATTTCGAGGTTTTAAATCAATCAATCTTTTTATATAGTCGTAGTTTAGAGACATGAATAAAACACAGATGATTATTTATTTTATTACTCTCTCTCTCTCTCTAAACGTGATGATGCACATGCATGCTGAAAGCTACAGGGATACTGGTTGGCCCAATTTTTATTTAATTTTTACAATTGATGAAAGAATAATATTTTTAAGAGGATTAGTGGGATTAGGTAAAGTTTTTAAAGTGAAAGTTTTAAGATAAAAATAATTCAATTCACCTTGTTGACTTTGAATTTATTGATAACAAAGTTTGGTTTATGCTCGTTTTCCATCCAAGAAGCGTGGCATTGTGGTGCACATATCAGCCGGCGGCTTATATTACTATAATGTATATTGTTGTACTATATGGATATAATGATTTATATAAATACGAGGTGGTGTGATGTGATTGGATCAGAATTTTTTCAATCAAATTCAAAAAAATTCCTACTTTCTTATTGACACTTCATTCGTATATAAATTATTTCGTAACTTCATTATGTACCGGTAGAATTAGCATTATTTATTATATTATATTATATTATATTCATAGTTAAGCCCGCCACCTCCAACTTGTATTGGAACAAGTCTACCACTATAAAGAATGTGACTGCTGAGCTCGATACAATGAAAAAACCAAGATCCAACCTACAACTTATATAGGCATCCATATATCTAGGAACTTGAACAAATTTCTTCCTCAAGTTAAGATTCTATCTCCAGGATGATAAAAATTGCATTTATTTCTTTGTTTCTCCTTCTGGGGAGTCATTTGGCATATAGCCGTTCGATTAAGGAGGATTTGAATTTCAATCCCATATCAGATGGTGTTGATTCGTTTAGAAATTCATCATGGGGTTTATCGGCGACAACAGAGACTTGTCAGCCAGTTTATGGGATCTTGCCATGCTCTTCTAATGTTTGGGGACTGCTGTTTTTGATTGTCATATATGAGTTCTTGCTTTCTTTGGGAGAGAGATATGTCGCAAACGGGTCGGAGCAGTTTTTCGAGATTGTCGGGCCGGGTGGAATTTTCGGAGCCAGTTTGTTTCAGTTTCTTGGAGCAATCCCACAAGTAGTCATAGTTCTTGGTAAATTACTTCTTCTTATTTCATCTATCAAGTGGTTTTTATAGTTTAAATAAATAAGTCTATCTTGTGTAAGAGTTATGGTTAACAGTTTATACATTTGGATGAGGTCGTTCAACTTCATATCAGATATCCTCAATTTAAGTTTCGTCCTGCGCCTAAGGAAATAAAAAAAGATCTTGCTTTTGAGTCCCACAAGTTTTATAAACTAAAAATTGAAATTTACGGCCTCGCAGCATTTTCAACCAAGATTTTGCAAGATCGGAAATTCCTTCACCACCGGTGCCCAAACCTGCATTAATTGAGCAATACATATTTGACATTCAGTCCCCGTTTGGCCTATATTTCTTGAAACTCATTTCCAATCAACACGTTTTATGGGGTGCACAGCTTTTATCAATTTTTCAACACTACGTTTATCAATTTTTGTCAAAATCGACTCATGCAATTTTTCTAGTTGGTGATGCATTCATTCATTATATTGTCCAATCTTACCTAATTTTGTGAGACGGATCTTATTAGGAAGTCTAATTCAGGCCCTGAAAGTCATATTTGACTGCAGATGAAAGTGTTTGTGCTTATAAGCTATAGTTTTAAATTTATATGATTCATTGCCTGGTAAGGAAGGTGCTTATAACAATTCGTACGTTTGACGGGTTTTCTTTCTGCTAGTTGCAATAAAAAAGGAAGATGACTAGTGTGAGCATTGTTTCCAAAATAAAAGACTAGTTTAGTGGTCTCGTGCAGACAAAAATTAGCCAGGCCAACTAAAAACAATGTTGTTTGGAATCTTTAAGACTAACTATTCCCAGATATAGATAGACGTGTGTGTCTTCTCGTACAATAGGTGTAGGTGTAGGTGTCAACCCAGAATATTTTTTTCTGGACCGGACTGGGCGGTTCGTGATGTAAATTTACAGATCTGAAACAAAAACAGTTTTCATGTTATGATACAAGCAAACAAAAGGCTTGAGAATATTTGCAGATCAAAAATTAATTTGTGTAACAAAATGTAGATAGGATTACTCAACTACACAATATTCTCTTCTGTCAATAAATCCTACATTTCATAGTAATCAATAAAACATGATTTTGGTTACACATTAACGAGTTTTTCGTGTATTACAAATTATCTGATAATGGCCATTGTGTTTTCAGTATCTGCACTTTCGGGAACTACTGAAGCGGCTCAACAACGAGCTAAATTGGGAATGGGAATAATTGCAGGATCCACAGTCATGTTCTTGACGTTGATCTGGGGCACGTGTGTCTTAGTTGGCAGCTATGATCTTTCTGAGGCCACTCCTTCAGATAATACTGGAAATCAGAAAACTCTTAAAGGTCTTATTTTCTTTCCTTCACTTTATTGACAAGAAATTGTAATTTTGATGTATATGGTAACGAGAAAATGCTTATGTTAAAGCAGGTGTTGGCGTTGTGACTGATGTTCAAACGAGCTATACTGCACGAATAATGTTGATAACATTGGTTCCACTTGTCATCCTTCAACTTGACAATTTTTTCCATTCTTATGGAAGACGAGTCGTTATACTTATTGCTCTCATTATCACAGTGGGTCTCCTAATTGGTTATATCTTATATCAGGTAATAAGATGTGGCATAAACATAATTGTATATTTTTTTCCTAAGGGCATGATCAAGATTTTAATCGTAATCGAGTTTTGTCAATGATATGAGATTTTTATGAATATTTCAAGTGAAAATTTGTTCATACTATATTGCATCTATGTATTCGCTCGAAATACTTTGCTCAGAAGTGACCTATACCTTTTTATCTTCAATATTGTGCAGATTTTCCAACCATGGGTTCAGAACAGGAGATTTGAGTTTCTGATGTATAAATACGCGAAAGACAAGTTACTAACACTCTTGACCAGAAATGGGAGGCCTGATACTCAAAAAATACAGCAGTTAGTACTAGTTTTAAATTCTTCTCACTTTGAAACTGCACTAATTTGTTCGGCTCTAGATCTTTATATCTATATACACTTATTACAACACTAATTTCATTTTATTGTATTTTTTCAAATAATAGGTTGTTCAATAAAGTAGACAGGAATAATAATGCATCAGTATCAGCGGCAGAACTCAGAGTTTTGTTCTTAGGATTGAGGTCGGGCAATGATTTGAGTACAGATAAAGATGTGGAGGACATCATGGAATCTTTTGATATCACTGGTGATGCTGGTGTCAGCCGGGACGAATTTGTTACTGCAATGACAAAATTAGTTAATGACTTATCCAATAAGACTCGAGGTCCTAAAAGTCGAAATGCAGTGAGTAGTAACACTAAGGTAAAGTCACTTTTTTGAATTTGAAATGTAGATACATACTTTTCAAAAAAAAAATGTCACATTCTATTAGTTTGTCCCTCTAATAATTTATTAATATCGAAATGCAGAACACCAGTGATGCACAGCAGAGTCTGTTGGCTAATAATACGACCCCAAGCACGACTCCGGCTCCAACCCCTGGCACACCGACTAGTAATGTTTGGGTTACATTCTTTAGGGCTGCTTTTTTCTTGATAGTCGGGACTGGCATGTTGCTCGCTCTTGCAGAACCTCTCATTCAAAGCGTTGTGACATTTTCTCAAGTTGTGAATTTGTCTTCTTTCGCTGTCTCGTACTTGGCTATACCATTTGCCATGAATTACAGAGTTGCAGTTGCATCAATTGGTTCAGCAAGACAGATGACACAACAAAGCATTTCATTAACACTATCCTCGGTATGTATAATTTCCATTCAACGCTGAATCACCCTATCTAAAATTTAAGATCTTAAAGAACAAAACTATTTATTTATTTAAATTTACTCTTCGACACACATTGCTTTCGGAAAAATTACTAACTTAGACTCTCCTTTTGTAACAGCTCTATGGTGCAGTGTACATGAACAACGTTATAGGTCTAATCGTGTTCCTCGCCCCAGTCTACTTTCGTAATTTGTCATCACACGTCTCAGCTGAAGTCATTGTTCTTCTCGTTGTGTGCATCCTGATGACCTTATTCACAAGCTTCTGTACGACATTTCCTCGTTGGACAAGTTACATAGTGCTACTTTTGTACCCGATTTCTCTTGCTTCAGTTTATGTTCTTACCTCCGTTTTTGGATGGTCTTAGGTATTGAGTTTGTAATGTGTTAGAATTTTAGGGAATACTCGTTTCATAGTTATTTGATTATCCATTGCAACGCACTTTATTTTCCACGAAGATTGTACTGTATTTTTGTTTTATCAGTACTATTATGTACCCATTATCTTGACCTACGGAAATTATATTAGAGTTCTTATACTTTAAAGGAAGAGTTTGGATCTTTATATTTAAGATCACGATGGTCCACACAGATGTTAACAATTTCTCGACACTTGTCATCTAATATACAAAGATCACATCCATAATAGGAACGCTCTAAATCACGTAGACCAGCAAAATCTACTAGTGATTTGAACTCTCTAAATTGCTAAATACAAGTTCACGACTAATATGCATGACATAAAAATATTGCAGAGAAAAAAGTCAAATTATCGAAGTTCCAAACATGGGAATCTATAAATAATGATTCAAAAGTCGTCTCAAAAGATACAATTTAATGAAAAGATTCCAACAATTTCTACATATTTAAGCGGCTTATAACTGACTTTAATTTCTCGTTCACTCGAAATTAATACTAGAAATAAAATAAATCACAATAAACTATTCCCGAAATTTAACAAATTCGGTCTTTGAACTCGTAATTGACTAATGGGTTTCACGTAGATAATTTTTCAAAAGTGACATTTACTAACCAATTTTCGACATTCCCCAACATGAATAAAATTTAATGCAAAACACTAAGTGACAAAAAAAAGATTCCAATCGGAAAGTTATTGTATCATGAGGGATAACTTTTGGTTTTGAACTCGCCTTCGTAAAATATTATCAATGAACACAATGTTTTGAACTGTAAATTTGTTGGTATAAATCGAGATAATAGTACGTACTCGATCACTTCCGTAATACTTTCGAGTTGTTAGTTTCTCGAGTAAATCAAATTCTTGAAATCTCTAGTCACCAAGGTACTAATACAAAGATCTTTACGTAGTAGATTTTAAATATATTCCCATCAATAAGCAACATACTTGAACTTTTGTTAAATATTTGGTTACCTGATTCACGAGATGCTCATTTGATTTCACATAATCAATAGATTGCACTATTTAGGATCAATTGCTTAATGATATTATGTCAAGACTCGCCATAATACAATTGACTATGTTCCTTATTAAGTGTAGTTAGTTATCCCAATTAATTCATATAAGAAATATAAATCATTACTAATTGGGAAAATTTTTGAATTTACGTGTAAAACTATTTTATTGAAAAAATGTATTATTAAAAATGAGTTGGGGGAAAAAAAAGGTTTTAATATGGGGATCGAACAGAGGTTATATAATCCTCCTAGAAATATTGGAAGCCTAATCCTTATGTCTAACTTTATATAAGGCTCTAAATTCATTCTCCAATTCTCAAGTTAATATGAAGATTTTCATGAAACAATTGCACTCAGAATAGTATGACATATTTACTAGTAAATTTTCAAAATGTTTTGTTCAGAAGAATGATTCAATTTGATGTCCAATTTTCAAACTAATAATCCTATGTTAGTGTGAGTCATCAAAGTGCCAAGATTTTCAAATAAATCTTACAATTGAGCCCACAAACACACAGAATGTTTAGTTAAAAAAGAGACATCAAACTTGGTGGTTTGAATGAAATATTTTATAAAGCTCAATTGTGATGGTAACTCTTACTGAAAATAACCCAACATTAAAGTTCACTAATACATCATTTCTGTTCTATACCAGACACAAGAATACAAAAAATAATACATCCAGAACAAATGCATGTTCTGCCCCAAGATCAGCAACATTTCAATTCTACTGCTGCTCCACTTCAGGAAGAAATAAAGCAATGGAGACCCTTCTATTATCGAGACTGAGTTCTTTCCCTTAAACTCTTAAAAACTCATTTCCATTAGTAGCTCAAATCACTTCCCAGCAACTCACTCAAACCTTATAGTAAAAATTTGGCAGTCCATGGAACTTCGTAGAAAGGGTCATATTAAGCTCGAAACAGTTGCAGCAAGAAATAATAATCAAGAGGAACTTACACAACCACATACAGATATAGACAATATAGACTGATTCAATGGGGGTCCAAGGAGTAAGCACTCAAAAATTATTCCCTCATCTCAAGCTCATGTGAAGTCTTCTTAGAAATGCACATCTTGGTTGGAAATGGTTAGCGGAAGATTTGAGACGCCTAACCTGGAAGGTTTTATAGAATTTAATTTTGGTTTCTCTAACAACATAAAAATATCTACAGCCTAAACTTTTAACTAGCATAAGCTGAACAGAAGTATCCAGCACATAGGAGCTAAGAACAGTGGTTATAATGGAACAAGTTTTGGTCTAAATTAAGGCATTGTAGTATCTTTCTGCACGACCCTAGGAACTTTGGTTTTGATTTTGCTCTAGGAAAGCAGGTGGCTTCTGATACACAATTGATGCTGCCCTAATCAAAATTCCGGCAGTTAAACCCCATATCTGGTACTTTTTATCGTTCATTTCATAGTCAAAAAAATGGATCAGATACTTCTCGCCCATCCATTCTCTTTCTTCTGATCTTCGATTTTCATCCTGGATAAGACATCCAGTATTTATCTTGAGATTATTGCAGATTTAGGTAAATAACTCAAATAAAAGGAAAACTAATTTTGAAATGTACGGATATTACCTTGAGAAACATTTCCAAGGGAGCATCAAATACAGCTTCTACTTCAGCAGCATTCGGAGAGGGATTGAAGTCCTTCTTGTTGGACAGTATGCCAATAACAGGAATTACTCTAAGGAGATGCTGCAAATATTATTTAGATTTAATTGTCAGTCCGTATAAACCTTAAGCCATAAAGCATACTAGATTTTCTCAAATGTAATCTTTGTCGCGCATGTCATCTGTAAATATAATCATTTACTAATTGGAGCAGTTTGTCTCTGTTCCTTTATAGGTTGGCAATCCATGGCACAGCCGTCATGCTCTCAAAGCAACGCAACCTAAAATTTTCACTTGTATACCCCCCAAGTGAATTTATTTATCAAATATTGATTACTTCACAAAAGAGAGAACAAACCAAAAAGAAGGGAAATGGGTTATCATTGTATTTTAGCGTTAACTGCATTAAGTCTCTTATTTTGTTTTATATAAAACAACACTTTGGGTTTGGCAAAATCATTAAAAATCATGGAAGGATCGTTGAAGAGGCCAATGCACGAGAGCCTCAGTTGTAAGAAACATTTTGATTTTAACAATAGGCATAAATGTAAATGATCGTGCTAAATTTCTCACCTAGAATAAACTTCGTTTAAACATCTTTGAAGAAATTTTGTTCCCAAACAACATCAATCCTCCGACTTCAAGTTTTCTCAACAGGTAAAAGATCCAGGTTATATCTTAAGGAAGATTAACATACCTTTGACAAGTATGGTTCAAGACAAGTGACAACATGTACAAGAGAAGGATCCAACCCGATTTCTTCCTTTGCTTCCCTCGTTGCTGTCTCAGCATCATTGGCATCTGTCTCATCTGCCTTACCTCCAGGCAATGAAACTTCACCTGCATTAAGCATTTTTTCAGTTGAAATCCATAGAAACTCTTTATTAACGGAACAGTTTATCATGAATGAAGCAAAACCAATACAAGCTGAGATGGTAAACAGATATGGTTGCTTATATACCAACTCCATATATTAGTTAAAAAAACTATATAAATCAATACTGCATCATTATTGAACATGAGATATTGATGTAAACAATAAGCATCCAGTTCTTGAGAGCAAAGAAATCTAAGTCTCAAGACTTGGAACAAAAAAATTTGACATCTCTTGGATAAACTCTCGACTGTCGAGTAGAGACTTGCAGTCTTGAACCGATAACATCTTTAAGCTAGCCTAGCCTCCTCCATCCCTCCAGACTCTCCTTATCCCATCATATTTCAAAATTTATACCTTTCACGATCTGGAAGCACTTATTCAAATGCTAATACAATCAGTGTAGATACAAGTGCGTGTATTTCTCTTTATTTGTGTGAAATGTGATGATGATACTCGGTTAAAAGAAAAAGAAAAAAAAAACTCCACTTTTTACTGAATTGATCAGAACCCACAAAGGTAATTGCATAAACACATTCGTAATGATCATGTTCATTACAAACATTAAATTCACCAAAAACCCATAAATAAATTGTTCAAATCACCCAACATACACAAACAAGATAATTCTCATAACCAACCAAAACACACAAATTATAAAATAATATCCACCTAAAATCAAACATATTATAAATAATCTATAAAACAAAATAAATATCAAATAAATCTAACCAGAATGAGTGGAAAGCTTTGACGATCTCTTTGTGAGAATGACTCTAAACTCTCCAGAATCCCCTTCAAATAGGCAGATGAGGACTGCAGCTCTCTTAGGTCTGAACCTCTCAGGTGGCTGTTGAGCAACAGGGGTTACAGATTCAGCAAAACCCAATTGGGAAACCAATTTCCCTGCACTCTCCTCCAATTTCTGTTCCTTCTCATCATCATCAAATGGTGTTGAAGGTGGCTTGTATTGGCGTAGCTGTTGGGCCAAAGCCATGAGCTTTTGTGAAGCCCCAAAATTGTTGGGCGCACAAGAATCCATGAAGGTGAATCTTGAGAGGGAATTGGCGATTGGAGATGATAATGAGGTTGATGAAAAGGCCTGAGAAGATATTAAAGTTCTTCGGATTAATGGGAGCATAAGTACGATTAATCTGCCTAGCTTTGCTATCTTAATTATTGGATAATGGTTGGAATCTAGGAGTGCGGCAATTCAATTCTTGATCACTGGTCCTGTTGTAGGCCGTGTGTAGAGCCATGAAAAGGGCAAAAAGAAAAGAGCATTTCTACACATACAAAAACAAAATTTCTGTAAAACATACAGATTACACACGTCAAAGTGAGGCCTTTTTTTTTGTAATATTTAAGAGTTTTTCCATTTGTACATATTGATAGAATCCCTACAGATTCTCACATAAGGTGTGGAACCCATCTAAATAAAAAAGTAAAAAAATATCAACGCACCCCCTATTTGTGAGTGGTCGGACCTCAATAAAAAAGTAAAAAAAAATACCCACCCACCTCCTGTTTGTGAGTGACCGGTAGTGGTTCACACCTGTACACCAAGCAAGCTGCCCCATGTGAGAATCAATAATTTTTACAGAAGGATTTCTTATGTACAAGGAGAAAAATTCAAAAGAAAATGAGAAAAGGAAAATGTTAGGTGTACATAATGGACACCATAATGGTGTTCATAATGTACACATGTTGATCTTCTATTGGGGGGTTGCCTGTCGCGTCAGGTGGCCCTCCAATAGAGAGCCGCCATGAGTACATAATGGACACTATTATCCATTATGTACCCATAGCACATCTCATGAGAAAAATGGAAGAAAACAGTCCCGTGATTAAAATATAATCTATCACTGTTGAATTTGAGTGATGAAATTAAATCAGTTGAAAAAACAAAAGCTAACCACACCTTTACATAAATTAGCCAAATCAAAGGCATGTTATTTGAAAATAATTATAAAGTCATATAATTTAGAATAAGAATTTTCTTTCGTCTTTTGAACAAGACAAAATATTATATTCTGAAAAATTATTCGAATAAAAGGTATCAATTCTCGAATCCTAATAAAAACAATTTCAAATCAACCAAGATTAAGGAGAATTAATCTAAATACATTTTATAATTTTAACAAGGTACCGCATCTTTAAACAATTAATTGTAGAATCAAATCCCGTCCAGTTTAGGCTGATGGAAACCTTGATTTGACAATTAGTATTGTTTAAGAGGATACTTTCAAAACTATGTTAAAAAAAAAACAAATTATTTTCCAAAATACTACATAACTTAATTATTACAAAAATATTATTTATA
>CAIGRN010016134.1:0-10388 GCA_903798345.1 Fraxinus anomala
AGTAGGTGCCTGAGGTGGTAGTCCGAGATCATGGATCCCACCATCGATGCTGGAATCATCAACAGAAAGTTGTGCAGTTACCGGTTACGTGAACGGGGCTTGCAGATTTTGATGGGGATGGTTATTTGTTGATTGGCGACCATGGTTAGGGTGGTCTTGAGGAGAGGAATCGGCTAGTATATTGGGCATGTCGTGAGGAGTCACCAGCATCAGTCGGCGCTGATTGTAGTGTCGCGATGCTGAGAGTTCAAAGCAGCGTCGATCGGTCGACACAACTCCTTCATTGTCGGTCGCAGGGGCTCGAAGAGAGAGAGAGAGGGAGAGAAAAGAAGAGAGAGAAGGGAGAGATGTAGAGAGAAGAGTGAAAATCGACTGAAGAAGAGAGAAGGAAGGGTGAAAAATAATTAGGGTTTGGGTGGGTGGAGTTAATTTAATTTTAAGATATTAAAAAGTTTAAATTGATACCTGATTTTTGAATTTTTTTTTATCAAATCTGATTTTTGAAATGTAATATTTAAACACTTGTAAAACACATTAAAGGTGTTATTAATTTCTAATAAATTGACTTTTACCTATAGCGTATTTCTATCATATATGCTACCTACTAATATAATTAAGGTCTGTCTGAATGTCTAGTCAACCGTGAAAAGGATTTCATTGCATGCACTTGTGTCATGTACCAGGTCTAGCTTGTTAGTCTAAAAGAACACTTCAATGGCCGAGGCTCCCTAAAGTAAAGGAGTGCATTTGTGCAAAATCCTAACATTTGGCAAGGAACGTGATTGGAGGCGTCGAACATCCTCAGATTAAGAGCAACAAATAGCATTGGACATGGACAGAAACCTTTGTGCGAATTTTTGATAATATCAGCCTGCATTAAAGTGCACTAAGTCCTTGCCTCCAAACAATGAAACTCTGGACAAGTATCACACAAACACAAATATCAATAAACTTTAGAAATGAGACTTCTCGGCTTTCAAACATAATGATAAGAATGTCAACTTATGGAAAAGGATTAAAATGCCTGATTTTAACGGATATTTATTCTGGTACGCTAATAGAAAAGGGATCCAACTTTCAATTTAAGTATTCTATTGAAATAATATCTCCGATCGGAAACAAACTCCAGCTGAAAGAATGCCGGGTATCACACTCTCCCTCTAAAACAGAAGATAGGCTTTAAAATACAACCAAAATTCACAAAAGAGGGAAAATCCTGTCAAAATCTGAAATTCTTATAAAGAAAACTTGTGTTATAGACTAAAAGTTGTGTGAATCTTCTATTTTAGTAATTTAGGCTGTACTTTTATTGAAAGTCCTGGTGAACCCAACGCCCGTGGAAAAAGTCCGACTTGAGGTCAAAAATGCAAAAAAAAAAAAAAAAAAAAAAAGGAAAAAAAAAAGAAAGAAAGAAAATTAGTACCTATGCAAAATAACTTAAAAACTCATTAGTTTGCAATTAAAACAAAGGAGTCTGCAATTAAAATCTGCTGGTAAATGTCAAAGTTTTATTTTTCTTCATTTTTTATTGTTGGTTTAGTCTCAATTAAACGCCGATTTGACCTTTAACGCTAGACCTTTTCACCCTCGGTTAAACCTCGATTCAATATTTTACCTATCACACTTTACCTCTTCCACGCGAATGACAAATAGCTATTTCGACCTATCATTTTTCATTACGGAAAATAGATAGACATTGCATATTCATGCACCATGACAATAATTCAACATGATAATGAACAAATTAGAGAGGCTCATGCACCCGCCGCCCCTGAGAAAAAGCAAACGATATACTACTTTCTCACAAATTACGTGAGAATAAGCTAAATAGAGGCTACAGGCTCGACTACCTTAGCAAAGAGAACGCAATATTATTCCATCGCAGTTTTTTTGACACGCAGTTTTTTTGACATGCAAGTAGCCAAGTGGAGGGCATCGTGCAGCCGACCCGCACTCACACGGACTTGTTAGCTAGTGCCCAACAGGAGACATCTATCATGCAACATCACTTTTTCTAGTCTGCCAACCTTAATTCACATTTGAGAAATTGTTGGTACTAAAAAAGGGTGCAGCCCATATGTTAAATCCAGTACCCCTTCGTGCAATACCCTTATCCGTTAGTTTAGGACATTGTCCCTATTCGTTGGAACGCCTAGGCATTTCAATTTCCCAAATTGTCCTACAAATCTTGAAGTTTCTTTAGAAAGAAAGGAATAATTGTAATAGCGGTACTAAACCTTTCATTTAGTATCATATTTTATCCAAACATTTTATTTGTGCCACCCACGATATGAAACCTTTCAAGATGTCGCACCTGAAATCCAAATGGATGGTTTCTGTTAGTTTAACCGTTAGTTGACAAAATAATTGACCTTGACAATAATTTTAATTAATTTTAAAAGGTTAACTTTGTAATTTTACATTTTTTAATAATAAAATAACCAAAATCAAATAATTAAAATTAAAAACACATTTTCACCTTTTTTTTTTCTCAATCCACCCCCACCCCAAATCTACAAACCCATGTTGCTCCAAGGAAAATTGTTGAGCTGAGAATTCATCAACAATAGAACATCTGCAATCATTACCTTTGAGTATAACAATTCTCGTACAAGGCCTGGTTGAACGTTTAGTTATTAGATAGAGGGAATCATGAATTAATTAGAAACAGAAAAAACGTCTCCATAAAAATTGAAGCATTTCTATACCAGTTTAGAAATCCAACAAATAAATTCTTTTTTTTTTTTTTTATCTACAAACCTCAAATCTGGGTTTTTAACTCACCCAATTGCCTGAATTTAACTGGCTGATAGCGATGTAGAACCACCAAAAAACCCAAACCTTGAAGGAGCATTGTTAATGGGACCAAATTTTCTAGATCTTGAGCCATCCATTAGAATAAACATTTTACCGAGTTCTCCAGAGTTTTTGATATCGCCATCAGTGTACGACATGGCAACATAGCTCATTGTGGGAGTTTTCTTTTGGTTGCTCAGGCCGGCCCGACACATAAAGGCCATTACTAAACTTATGAGATGGAAAACGTAAACCCATATGGCTTACTACTTCTTGAGCTTGGACTGTCGGAGCTTGTTGTCTGGTTACATTGGTTTTCGTGCCTAAAAAGTGATGGTTTTGGGTTGGGTTGGGGTGGGGTGGGGTGGGGTGGAGTGGAATGGGGTGGGTTTTTAATTTTAATGATTTGATTTTAGTTATTTTATTATAACAAAATGTATATAACAAAATGTAAAGTTACCATTTTAACCTTTAAAGATTAGTTAAAATTATTGTCAAAGTCAATTATTTGATCAACTAACGATCAAACTAACGTAGATCATCAATTTGGACTTCAGTTGCCACAGTTTGAAAGGTTTGGTACCATGGGTGACACATGAAATGTTTGGTATCGTGGATAACACAAATGAAAAATTTGAACAAAATTTGTTATTAAATGAAAAATTTGGTTCAACTGCTGCAATTTTCCCTAGAAGGAAAGAAATGTGGAGGCTATAATAGGTGAAATGTGGAGATATGGACATTGTTACTAAAAGATTGATAAGATGTGCTGACATGGGATTGTACCTCAAGTGGGTAAAATGTATTTATCTGTAGCCAACTCCAGCTTTTTCTTTTCCACTTGTTTTTCTTTGTTTAGTAAAATAAAAAGCAGAAAAAGAAACGTTTTGAATCTTAAATATTTAGCTGGCAAATGTTTAAAGCAATGCTTTAAATATTGGGATGGACAATAACCCAAAAAATACAGAGTTCAAAATTAAAAAGAAAAAACAAATTGGGATCGAACTGCAATCAAACAAGTGATCAAAAAAAGATTTTTGTTTTTCGAAAAATGAATTACAATTCACCCAATCTCCAAGGTCGAACTATCGATTCTAAATGTTTCTGTGTTATTTTTCTTTTTTGAAGTTTTCACATATACTAACTTCTAATGTGTAATTATTATGAATTAATCTCAAGATAATGACAATAATAAAATAAACAAGAATAAATCAGACCCTAAGATTTATGTGGAAACTCAAAATGAAAAAAAAACTACAGGTAGAAGAGGAGAATTTTAGTATAATGAATGTGTCATATGGAGAAATAACAATGTGAAATATATATAGGACCCTCTTTCTGAAGTTCAAATTGTAGAAGAATTCATAAAATTCGCAAAATCCTTCTAGGTACAGTAGAGCCTCGGTGTCCTAGGGTGCTGCTTTACACAAGAGGGCTAGCGCCGCGGCGTCCATTCTTGAGTTTTTACCACTTCAAAGTTATTTTTCAAACCAAACTCTCAATCCTTAATGAAATTTGATTTTTATTAATTAGGACTCCCAAAATCAAAACTCATTAAGCTTCTTTTATTCAACCAACAACAAATCACATGGAATTTGGGTCACACCATAACAAATCTCCACTTTGAATCAAACTCCAACTTAAGAAATTCAAAACACATCTCCAAGTGAACACTGCTCTTCTTCTTCCTAAGGAGTCGCAATTGGCTAAATCAATGACAAACACCAACTAAGTTAAAGCAATGGTCAAACTTAGTAATGTATAGTGGTTTTGTCATCATATTAGCATAATTATTCTTGGTATCAACCTTACTTACTACAATATTACTATGAGCAATCACATCACGCACAAAATGATACCTCACATCAATGTGTTTAGTCCTCTCGTGAAATATCTGATCATTAGTCAAGAAAATAGTACTCTGACTATCACGATATATTGTAGAAATTTGCAACGCTTCACTATTTCACCAATCAATCATCTCAACCACATAGTCTCCTTACATGCGTCTGTAATGATCATGTACTCCGCATATGTTGTAGAAAAAGCTATTGTAATCTGCAAACTAGCTTTCCAGGTAAGGCTGTCAATGGATTGAATTTTGATCCGAATCCGATCCAAATTCAATGAAATTATTGAGAGATGGATTTAGGATCTTAGTCCGATAACTCGAGCAAGATTCAAATCCGATAACCTATTAATTAAATTTATCAAATATGGATATATGTCGATCTGATCCGATCCGATCCGATCCGATTTGTTATAAATAGTTGAGTTGGTAATATATTTTTATGACATGTTATTTGTCACTAAAATAAATGAATGAGAAAATAAAAAATTTTAGAATAACAAAAATTATCAAATTCAAAACATAAAAAAATAATAAGAAAGTATACACTGTTTTAACAAACGTTATGCGTTGAAAAGCGTGGAGGCTTCAGGTTAGATAAGTTTAGACGAAGTTTAGGCGTAAAAAAACATAAAAAAATATTTTTCTTATTTTTATATTATTTTAAATTTTTAATCAATCTAAAAATTATTTAATAATACATAAAAATTATAACATCAAATACAGTTTTAAGAGTTTGACGAAATAAATATATTCGATAAACAATATATAGTATAGTAATGCTAATTGAAATATTTGGAGAGTTTAAATTTTTATTAATTAGTAAAAGATAGGAAAAACGATTAAATTAATAAATTATAAATAACTATTTATATCATAATACAATATACTATGGTCAAATCAAATGTACAATACACTATAGCCAAACCAAATGTACAATGTACTGCTGTCAAACCAAATAAATTCTTATCCCCCATCAAAAGTTTATAACAAAATGTTTGGAGATGTTCTCTATAAATAAGTGAGTCAATAAATGAGTAAGTAACTTTTTATGCTTTTCAATCCAATTGGCTAAAAGATAAAAAAAAATTATAATTATTAAACCATTTTCAGAATTAGAAAAATTGAAAAAAAAAATTAATTTCAACATTGATTTTATTTTCCTAATTTCTTTAATTTCTGGTCGGATTATCAAATCGAATATTTGATAACATAGCAAATCTGATATTGATTTAACATTCAAATATTTGTTGGATTACCTGATCGGATCGAATATGGGCAAATTCAGTCCATATTCGATCCATTTACAGTCCTATTTCTAGTTGATAGCATAGCCTATAAGGATAAATATACCATGTAAGTAATCTTCTCTTATCAAGATTCCCTACATAATTTGAATACACATACCCAATGACTTCAACTGTATTTTTACCAAAATGCAAACAAGTTTTAGAAGAGCCACTCAAGAATCTAAATATCCACTACACTGCTTTCTAATGTTTATTAACTGCACTGACAATATGAGCCAAATTTGGTTTTGTACAAATCATATCATATATAAACGAACCAATTGCATTGAAATACGGAATCCGTGACACGTAATCAATATTTTCATGTGACTGAGGATACATGTTAGATAATAATTTAAAGTAGACAATCAAGGGAGTACTAACAACCTTAGCATTCTGTATATTGAACTTTTGAAACACCTTCTCAATGTACCCTTTCTAACTAAAGTACAATATGCCAGCCTTTCTATCCCTCAAGATTTTCATACCAAAAATCTTCTTACTGCACCCAAATATTTCATGTCAAACTTCTTAATAAGTAGAGATTTCACCTTCTTGACCTCTACTTTATCATTGGCTGCTATAAGCATATCATCAATATATAATAACAAATATGTGATCGATCCAGCTTCTCCTTTTCTGAAGTACACACAACTATCATAATTACTTCTAATGAAACTATTAGTAGTCATAAATGAATCGAACATTTTATACCGCTGTCTAGGTGACTCCTTCATTCCATACAAGGACTTCTTCAACAAGTACAAATAGTCTTCATTTTCAGAAATTATGAAATCTTCTGGTTGTTGCATGTAAATTTTTCTCCTCAACTTCTTCAATTAAGAATGCTGCCTTGACATCCATCTGCTCAAGCTCCAAGTCATTCTTAGCCACCACTTCAAGTATAGCCCAAATGGAACTATGCTTCACAACTTATAAGAACACATCCGTGAAGTCAACACCTAAGATTTGACTGTAGCCCATCGCTACCAATCTTGTCTTATACCTTGTATCTTCAATCCCTAATATGCATTTCTTTCTTTTGAACACTCACTTTCAGCGAACAAACTTTTTATCCTTAGATAATATTACCAAGTCCCAAGTATGATTTTTATTCAATGACTCCATCTCTCCTGCATAGTAATCAACTATCTGCTAGAATTACTGCAATTGACTGCCTCTAAATATGTAGTAGACTCTTCAGTAGAATCAATATTGTTAGCCAGACTCAAAGCATATGCTTCCAAATTTACTTCTCCATACTTCTGTGGAGGTCTAATATGTTTGCGGGGTCTATCTTTAACAATTGAATGTTGTGGTGTTGCTGGTGGTGTAGGTAAAGTATTATTGTCCGTCAGCTTTGAACTAGACTGATCTGTAGTAGACTATTCTGAAACCTTTGATTGTTCCCCTAGATCAATTTTTAGCTTCACCTGAATTGAATGATTCTGTTCCTCAACTTATTAGAATCCCTAGGAGATAAATGATGAACCATAACAAGTTCATCAAATACTACATCTTTAGTAACCATTTCTTGTCTCAAGACACCACAATTTATACCCATCCATACCTGATTTATACGCAAGAAAGATGTACTTTCTAAACCTAGGCTTCAACTTTCCATTATTCACATGAGCATAAGTAGGACACTAAAAAAATCTTCAAATCAGAATAACAAGAAGGTTTATCAGACCATACCCTTTCTGTTGTATTTTTATTAATTGCAGCTGAGGGTGAGCAATTAATCAAAAAATAAGCTGTAGTAGTAGTTTCAGTGTAAAAAGTCTTGGGCAACTCAGAGTTTGAAAGCATACAATGAACATTTTTCATCAAAGTTCTATTCATCCGTTTTGTCACACCATTCCGTTGAGGAGTTCCAAACATTGTCAGTGTCTCAAGATGCCTTCAATTCTGTAGAAGCTATTGAATTCATTTGAACAAAACTCCAACATATTATTCGTGCGTAGATATTTTACCTACTTTCTAGTCTATTTTTCTATCATTATTTTCTACTCCTTGAAAGTCCAAAACGTATCACTCTTCTGTCTAAAGAAGAATACCCAAGCCTTCTTTGAGAAGTCGTCAATAACTATCAACAAGTAATAAGCACCTCCTTTTGAAGGTACCATGGCCGGTCCCCAAAGATTTGAATAGATATACTCAAGTGTTCTTTTCGTGTTGTGTCTACTTTTAATAAATCTGACTCTTTTCTGTTTCCAAAAAAAAAATGTTCACAAAAATTTATCTTACCAATCTTTTGTTCATCAAGAAGTCCTCTCATACTCAAATCTACCATACCATTTTCACTTATATGCTCGAGCCCTATATGCCAAAGTTTTGTAATTTCTTCATCTGTCAAAGAAGAAGTAAAAACTATCACATCCTCTATTATTGTGGAACCTTGCAAAATATACAACTGTGTATATCTTTTATGTCATTTCATAACAACAAGAGCGCCCCAACTCACTTTCAAAACTTCATCTTCACTAGTGTATCTATAACTCTTTGAGTTAAGTGCACTCAAAAATATGAGATCTCGCTTCAGTTTTGGAACGTGCCTTACATCTGTAAACGTTTTAAGAGCCCCATCGAACATTCTAATCCTAACTGTATCAACTCCGACAATTTTACAAGGCGCGTTATTTCCCATAATAAATCCTTCATATATTATAAACCAGTCCCCAAGGACAGACACGGGGGTGGCATGAGGGGTCACGTGACCCCCCAACTTTGGAGCCAATTTATAAAAAAAAAAATTCTAATTTTCTATGTTTTTGTCTCAATTTTTGAAATTATCATGGCATGCTAAATGAATTCGAAATAATATATTTTTAATCTATTTTGAAGTGGTTCCGGCTTAGTTTTCCACATCATTAATAGCCCGCGAAATGATCGACCATAGCAAATGTTATGGCTTATCAAAATAGGCCATTCCAAACTAATATTTCGAGAATTTTGATAACATACTAACTTTAAAAATTCTTTGACAATCGTATGATAACCGAATCCACAAATTGCCTATTATTTCGAAAATCGTTGCAAGAACTACATCATAGGCGTATTGAATGGTTCAAATAAATATTGATAATAGTTAAAGATTCGTCAAAAGCGAGTCTTAAAAAGAGATCTTTGCTTTAAAAATTTTGAATTATTATATTTTTGTGATACAAATTTCTCATTATAATTTATATCATTTTGTTAGAAAATTTTAAATGGGATATGATATCAAAAAATTTGAAATTTACATTCAAAAAAGTTATACCCCATGTAAATTTTCGGATGTAAAATTACATAGGGTTTGATTTTTTTTTTTATGTAAATTTTCGAATGTAAAAATTCGTCTAAAATTTTTTGCAAATCTGATTGTGCCCCCTAACTCAAAATATCTGCATCTTCCACTTTCAATCCCTGTTGGAACACATATGGAAAATACACATCGAATAAAAAACTCATTCCTCACAAGATTTTAAACTCATGCAAGAAATCACAAGAAGCTCTCCTTCACTTTACCATCTTCCACAACATCAACCTCCGATATGTTTACATGTTGCTTTCCTTTATGAGTAGCACCAACAGCTTTGTTTTGGCTTTTTACAGTATAGTAATCAGCTCTAATATACACATTCTTCTGACTAAAGTGATATGTTTTCTCTACATGTCTAGATTTCAATCTGCACCTCATATTTCTAACAGGATTCCTATCTTGATTTCTCCCACGAACAACTAGGCCTTCAGCTTGACTCCCATGTCCTCCAACAAGATGACTCATCTTATCAATAGATAGTAAAACATCATAGATTTTTTCCATAGTGAGAGTATCTCGACTATAGATAATAGTATTTCTAAAAAGTCACATATGATGGTGGCAACAAACATAACAACATTAAAGCCAAGTTCTCCTCATCATACTTAACTTCCAATGTCTCCAAATTGGCTACGATTTCTTTGAACCCGGTTAAGTGATTATCCAATGATGTACCTTCGGAGTTCCAATGAGAATACGAGCGATGTTTCAAGTGTTACTTGATGGTTGAGCTGTTTATCATATAAAGTTGCTCCAACTTCAACCACAACGCAACGACACATTTTTCGTAATCATGAAGAATTTAATTTGAAAGATTTAGATGAATTTGAAACTGGACTGTTCGATCCCTACGCTACTTTTCATCCTGCGTTCAGGTTGAAAGAATCTTGTCAAATCTAAGCAAGACTTCCTCCAAATCCATCTGCGTGAGAACAGTTCGCATCTTCACTTGCCATAGAATAAATCTCGTGTTTCGATCAAAAAAATAGAATATCATATTTAATTGATATCATGCGAAAAATTAAACTTGTTTTGATACCATTTGTTATGAATTGATCGCAAAATAATGACAATATTGAAATAAACAAAAATAAATAAAAACACCAAAATGAGAAAAAATCACTAGCAGAAGAGGAGAACTTCACTATAA
>CAIGRN010016153.1:0-12946 GCA_903798345.1 Fraxinus anomala
GACTTGTTGCAATGGCTAACATGTTTGTTGTTGTTCATGTATTGGAAATTATCAGGTAAATATTTTTTTTTCCGAAAATTTTCAGCTCCGATTTATTCAACAAGTTATATTTTATCGTGTTTATTCATCTTTAATTTTTGAAAAACTCATGTATATGTCATGCCGGTGTTTGATATAATAGAAACTTCGAGTGTAAAGCAAGGTACAATCGAGCGCCAATGACTGAAGTCTATTGTTTTTGGAACGTCTGAGTTTCACACGAGCGTCCTTAATTTTTGACCCCACAGTAAAAATGATCTGAGTCCGCCCCTGCTCTAATGGAATCTTCATTGACTTGGCCAGACTGAAATTCCACTTGTGTTGATTGTTTTCTTTTCATTTATCTTCATTTTGTATATAATTTTGAAAAATATATATGATTTTGATGAAACTGGAAGCACGAGTTCTATTTAAAAATTACATGATGCCCTTGTTTGATCTCTATTATTTTTAAAATACATTTTCTCTATCTTATTCTCAACCACACATTTTTCAATAAAATAATATTATACGCAAATTCAAAATTTTTCTTACTTTTTAACCACACATTCATCATCAATCACTATTCTAAAATACATTTTTGTCAAAAAATGGGGCTCAAATGAGCTCAATATTCGGTACCCTTCTGTTGACACTATTATTTATGTATGTTTCTTCCAATTAGTGAGTTAAAATTGAAGAAGAATGCAAGCTGGAAAAGCTTTGCCACAGATAAGTAGAGCTCTTACATCGATTTACATGCAAAATTTCAACGTAAAGATGAAGAAAAAGAAGACGACATTAGAAAACTTGAGCAGTTTATTTCTCCGCCATTCATCTATTAACTAATAAAATTTTCCGATTCAACAGGTAAGTTATATCTCAATTTATATAGTACCCAGCGAGATAAATGTTGGCAAAGATTCAAATTTCCAAAGGATGGATTATCTTTTTTAACTTAACAATAAGTGAATATGCATGAAGATTGATGGTGTTGACCTCGATAAATGGTTCCGACGTGTGGCCAATAGGATAAGTCTTATTGTCAGTTCTCCCTGCACACGTAGCATGTCGATAGTAACTCGCAGCCTTTCCCGAAAGGGTTGGGAGCGACCACAATCACTCCAACGATCAAGTTAGTTTATAGCTCAATCGGAAAAGATTCACCGGAGGTGAAACGTCGGTCGGAAAATGGTTGGATCAATGTAATAATAAGGCGATAATGTCGAAAAGGGAGAGATTGATACTTGAATATATGATATAATACGGAGAAAATCAGGTTCCAATCTTTCTCCTGGTGTATAGAGGGGGTATTTATACTAAGAGAGGGAAGAGGAGAGCCGTTGGATGTGGTGACACGTGTTGATGGATCCTCAGGGTCTGTCCCATCCTAGGTGTCAATCCGTCTTTTGATAGGATGGCTGACATTGAATGTCTCTGACAAGAGTAGCTGAATTGTCCGTTTGGGTCCTGTCATGCCTTCCATCAGTCAGGGATTTGACTTTGGAAAGATCTCTGTACAAAAGATCTTTCGCAGAGGCGAAGCAAGGGGACGAGGCAGGTACAGAGTCGTGGAAGCGAAGTGCGGGCCTTTTCATCCTCGGTGTATCGCAGATGAGTAGTTTCCTTGTTAGCATACGTTCAATTCGTCCCTGATATAATTACTTCGACTTGTGCAATCAGTTCGTCCTATGCACAATCACTTCGGATGATGCATGGCGTGGTGTAGACCACCTCTACTGACACGTGGTGGGTGAAGTGGCGGGCCTGACACGGGCCTGTAATAATAGTCTCGCAAGTTTATGTATGGATATTCATATAGTACAAGGACTTTTAGTTTTAGTTGCTGGGGCGCATGGGACGAATGTTAGAGGTAGGAAGTTGAATGGTGGGCGTCAATGATGTCGCCGCAATGTCAATGCGAAGTTACCTACGATGCTGCCGAAGTGATGGTGGTTGACAACTCTTTGCAGAGCTGTTGCAACACGTAGCGGGTGCAGCCGAGACGACAGGAGTTGGCAACTCCATGGAGAGTTGTTGCAACATCGGATTCTGCCTTGACCGAAGTGATGGTGGTTGGCAACTCATTGTAGTACTGTTGCAACACATAGTCTTAAAGGGCGATGTAACTGATCTGGAGAAAGTCTTGGGCTTAATGCCAATGATTTGACAATCTTAGCGTTTTCCCATTACACGTCAAGGTGGCGTCTACCTACTCCCAAGACACGCCTCCTTTGCCATAAATGGTAATGATGGCAACGGTTTCAATGTCTAGGGAAGACGCGTTTATGTTGTGCATGGGATTCACTATTTCATCTGGGCTGTTGCTCTAGGCGACTTTTGAGTTCAACGGTGATTCTAGGGTCTCAGCTTTAGACGGTCCAGATGCATTTGGAGTTAATCCAGCAGCTGGGGCGAGTCTTGGCATGCCTATATAAGGCTCAAACCCCTCCCTCTGCCATTTTTTGTCTTCACGAAATTCTGAAAAACTCCTTCATTGCACTTTTCGTTTTCATTCCCGACGAGTGTTTAGAGTTCCGACGAACTTCTTGCAAGTACGGTGAAGGGCAAACTCACTTCCATGAACTAGGTAACCATCACGTCTCAGTCTTCTTTATCTCCCCTTTTGTTTTCTTTTAAGAATCCTACTAAGTCACTGAATGACGAACGAACGAACTGTTAACGCTTCTGGAAGTGAGGAGGGGAGAGGTGAGGGGAGTCCTGCTCTGAGGGAGCCCATGTTAGTGCCCTCGGACGATTGAGTAGGGCCATTAGGGCCTAGAAAAACATTTGGAGATGACCAACTTCTCCTGGCACTTCGGTTCAATGGGGGGCTTCGAACTATCCGTCTACGGCTACTTCGAAAACCATAGATAAGTGTAGGCGAGTTTTTATGATACCTGATAACATCGAACTGATAGTCCCCGAGCCGAGCGAGAGGGCGTGTTATCTGAGGCCGAGATGTGTGGCAGTAAGTGAGAACCTCTTCAGGGCAGGTCTTAGGTTACCTTTCCATCTCTTCTTTAGGTTAATCCTTCGCTCCTACGGGTTGGCCCCGACCCAACTCAAACCGAACGCCTGGTTCCGTATGGTTAGGGCGTGGATGCTCTGGCATAGGGTCAGCCTGGGCCTAGATATGCCCTTCAGTGTTTTCCACTTCATATTTCTTCCCAAAAGTGTAGCCGGGGGTGAGAAAAGTAAGAGGTGGTACTATTTATCCCCCTCGGGATCCCATTCTCCATTTGTGGTAGGGTTGCCATCCTCGGTCAAATGATGGAGGAGTTCGTGGTTTTAGCAGCTGGAAGGTGAGATACCACGAAAAATAACCCCATGGTGCCCCTTACAGTTCCAACCTCTTTCTCCACTGCCAGTAAGTTTCGCTCTCGAGTTGATTTACTTGACCTGTTTTTCTTATGGTTTTAATATTTTCATCGTTTACAGGTTTCCTCCCGAGGTGTGAGATCTCTGAGGAAGAGTGGGACATCATTAGTCAGCTTTATCAGACACCTCATCAGGAGAGGAGTTATAATGAGCTGATTGACCAGAACAAATCGTTCACACTGCACAGACTGATGGCCACTCAAGGTAAGGATATCAGCTCTGCTCTTTTACTAGGATATCTCTTTTCTCGACACTTAAGACCAATATTCATTTCTCGTAGGTGATTTTGACAAGAATAAAGTGTTGAGGCTTGACTTCGCCTCCATTCGTCGGAGTGTTGCGGAGGCCAGAATGTTGTAAACAAGCTCGACTGCTTAAAGAAGCAGTCCGAGTGGCTTCTTTCTCTCTGGCTCAGCAGCCGGCTGAAGAAGACGAGGCGAAGGAAGGGGCCCTCCTCATGAAAAGAAAAAGGGGATTTGCTTCTGCTTCTGACGTGAAGCCTCTTCTTCCACAGGCTACCGAGGTGACCATTGCGGCCCCGTCGACGACCCCCAAGGCCGTAGTGCCCATTACTGCATACATGGGCGAGAGGCCTACTGGAAAGAGGCTAAAGAAGCCTGTCGCCACTTCCTCGGCTCAGAGTAAGGTGGTTAATTTTTTGGGAAGCAAGGATGAGGACCTCTCCAAGGCGGTGTTGGAGATGCTGCCATCGGAAATCGCTGCCGCCGCCCGATTCCACGATAAGTATTGGACCGAGGCTTGGCAAGATCATGTCACCTCGTGCGAAATTGAGGATCTTTTGATGGCCAATAACGCCTACGTGGCCAGGGCTTTGAGAATGGGCACCACAGCGGAGGACCTAGTCCGAGGCCTTCACAAGAAAAATGAAGAGCTGGAGGAAAGGATAGAAGCCTCATCGAACTGGGAGACAGAGGTGGCGAAGGCCAAAAATAAGATCGAAGAGGCTGAGGAGAAGTGGGTTGTAGCCGCCTCCAAATTTGAAGTTATGCTAAACCAAATTCCCTATCTGTGACTATGACATGCGGCAAGACATCATGATTCATTAAGGTTTTCAACATTTTCATTGCCCAACTATAATTTGATTTTTGTTTAGCTTCCATGAACACGAAAGCAACAGAAAATGTCATTTGGGTAGAAGTAACCCCTACATTCTCAAGAAGAGGACGTCGATATCTATTAGTTTTGTAAGTACAATCCATTATAAGCACACATGAAAAGGCATGTAAGAAATCGACAAATTTCGGATGTGCAAAGAAAAGGTCTCTAACTTCATCTGTTCTTTCATGAGACCTATGCCACTCAATGTAATTATGTTATTTTAACTTGCTCATTAACTGTTGCATTTGTGTTCTTCCTGCCTTTTCAATCAATCTATGCCTTGCACGTGCATTGTAAATAGTCTTCATTGTGCTAACATTATTTGGATCCCGTTCTTTCAAAGTTATTAATATATTCCTAGGTTTTATCAAACTTTTTGACATATATATTAAAATTTGCTCATCTTCATTAGTTAATCTTTGTACATAAGGATGTCCTTCTAAATGTTGTGCCGCTAAATGATTATTTAGTCCACATAACACCTTTAATATTCAATCGTCCTCAGTCGACAATTTAACACATTTTAAATCAAATGTGCATTCACACTTATGTATTCCAACAGACCTCTTACGTTTTGGTTCATGACCTGAATGATTAATACGATTTTTATATTTTCCACTACTCTCACATCCATATCGTATACGAGGCTTGCATCCATGACAACCTCGCTCAGAATGTGTTATAACAATAACCAAACCAAGTTTCTTCCCAACCATACAAACCCAATTAGATAATGACTCTTGACTATGGAATACCTACACAATTAATATTAAAAAATTGTAATTAAAAAATTTGAACCAAGAGTTGAATTAGTAGACATAAATTTAATATTTTCTTTATTCACACTTGGTCAGTAGTGAAGTTTTCCATATAATTGTATAAATTGAAGTTGTCATCATTTTCCTAACATTTAGAAAAATAAAATTTGATTATGATAAGTTATGAAAATCTAAATTTATTATAGTCATACAAAAACACAATATAACAATAAAAACTTCTTGTTGACTAAGAACAACTTTCGAGAATTTAGATGAAGTCGAAGTGTCAATAGCTGCATCCATTCTCGTTTATTATTTTTCTTTATCTTTTATTTTAACTAGTTTTTCTTTATATTATTTTATTATTTTCCTACATTGAAAATTGAAACACTTTGAATACATTTAATTATAGAGAGTGGGTTTGACTCTTCAAATTTGGAGAGTCAAACTCACTCTTTTAATTAAAATGTTAATTTAAAGAGTCTCCATTTAAAATCATGCTCCAAGAGACTATTTAAATTAATATTTTAATTTAAAGAGTGGATTTGACTCTCTAAATTTGAAGAGTCAAACACACTCTCTATAATTAAATGCATTCAAAGTAGTTCAATTTTCAATATAGGAAAACAATAAAATAATCTAAAAAAAGCTAGTTAAAATAAAAGATATAGAAAAATAATAAATAATTTTTGTAGTAAAATTAAGTATCAAATTTAAAGAGTTTGTTGAAGTACTTCAAAATTTTAATTATCTAAATTTATAGATACTCTCCAAATGATAGAATATACTCTTTAAAAATAGAAAGTCTATTGGAGATGCTCTAAATGTTGGCTCTTTAAAATAGAGAGAATTTTATTTTTAAAGAGTCTATTAGAGATGCTCTAACTTGGAGAGTCATTAGAGAGTGTATTTGACTCTCCAAATTTGGAGAGCAAAATTTATCATCTATAATTAAATGCATTTAAAATGTTTCAATTTTCAATGTAGGAAAACAATAAAATAATTTAAAGAAAAACTATTTAAAATAAAAGATAAAGAAAAATAATAAATTTTTTTGGGAGTAGTAAAATTAATTGTTAAATATAAAGAGTTTATTGGAGTACTTTAAAATTTTAACTCTCTAAATTTATAGATACTCTCCAGATAGAATATGCTTTTTAAAAATATAGAGTTTTTTGGAGATGCTCTTAAAGACATCATTTACTCAATTAAAGACGGAAAGACTACCTACTAATGCTATTAGAACTGAATTGTTAAGGTCGGTTCAATTAAAAAATTAAGAACTGATATGAAATCTAGTTCAATTATGTATTTAAAATGCTTATTTAGAACCGGTTAAAAGAATTTCACAACTCATTGGATTTGCCTTTAAATTTTTTTTGTTAAACATTTTTATGCAAGTTAGAATTGAACGTCCATTACACGTTATTCTGAAATACTTTATAAGTCACGTAAAAGTAATATTTGATTCAATTTTGTTGGAAGGATTTGATGAATCTCAAAGAACTAAAGAAAATAA
Organism: Fraxinus anomala; assembly: GCA_903798345.1. Classification (NCBI taxonomy): domain Eukaryota; kingdom Viridiplantae; phylum Streptophyta; class Magnoliopsida; order Lamiales; family Oleaceae; genus Fraxinus; species Fraxinus anomala. Next base: position 6,796 of record CAIGRN010016153.1, read on the forward strand.
AAATTAGGATCGAAATTTAAGATAAGAACATTGTACTATCAAAATTCAACTTTTATGATTCAACTTTTTTGTGATGATGAAATACTACAAATAATCAACATTTTTATACTACATTTGGTACGTAAAAATTAATTACTAATATATCAATTTAAACACCTATTAAAATTTCTAAATATATAAATAAAAATAGATTCATCTATAATAACTCTAGATTCATATAGATCAAGATTCATCAAATCAAGATGTATTGAGTTTAGATTAATGTGAATATTAATTAATTGAGAATTAATAATACGAAATTCATATATAATAAGGATTTTGTAATATTTCTTACATATTGAAAAATGAAAAGTAAGGTATTATTGAAATAATTGAATTATAATAGGGTTAAAATCATTTAAAATTTGATTTTCACTTAACGTGATATTTAATATATTATAGATAATTAAATTTGAGATTTAATTTATTCAAACTTAGTAAAGTGATGAATGTGTTATTATTATTATTTTTAAATTCGAACAAATTTAATAGTCCCTCTTCTACGATGCTGCCAGCTATCGACACAACCTACTCCCACCCCAACCTGCAAACCCCACGCAACGCGGTATAGTTCCCACAACAAATAATTCTCTACTTTCCCACACCCATTCTTGTTCCAAGCATCACTCAAAACACACTCTCCCTATGTCTTTATACGTTAAAAAAAAGGATTTAAAGCCTCCCAGGAAAATGAGAAAAACGAATTGCAAAGAAAAAGTGAAAAATTAGTTAGATTTCTTTAATAAGATTGGATTTCTTGCATAGTGATGTTGAAGAGTGGTGTTTTTGAAGGGTAGTCGGGGGCTGATGGCTAAGGCCACTGAATTGGAGAAGGAATTGCAAAAAATGACGAATGCATTTTTTGATGAAAAACACATTAATTTGTGTTAGAAATTGGATAATGTATATGACATGATATGAAGTATTGATTGTAAATAACAAGAACATAAGAAACAAGTTGACTAAGGAATTAAAGATTTTATTCAACTATAATTGAGAAAGAAATTACAACAATATGATGTTTTTACACAATTCTAACTTGCAGCAATAAATTAGTTTGTAAAGAAGAGTCTACTATTTATAGTGGTACATATCAAATTCTAATAATAGCCCTAAAGATAGAAAGTATGTAAAAAATGAGTGGAATAAACAAAATCGGGAAACCCAGACGATAGCGACGCTCAAGCATCATGCGAACACCAGGCTTACCGCTCGAGCGGCAGGTCCTCTGCTGAAAATTTTGTCTTGCCGCTTGAGCGTCTAGCTAGCGCCGTCAATCCATTTTTCCTTTATGGGCCCTATTTAGACATCTTCAAGACTCAATATGTCAAACCACGCAGATGAATTTGGATTACAAACCCAATAATTTCCACATTGACACAAATTTCAATGCAACGAATGAAGTACCAAAATTTCTCCACCTGAAGAAAAAATCGACTGCAAGGAATAAACTGTACTCTTCAACAAGAACCAAACTAACTTCTCCAATAAACCAAAAATTCTCCACCTCATCGACAATATCCAACTAGGATAAATGAATCCAAATACTGCTATGCAGAATTACCTCGGGTTCCTAAAAATCAAAAATGATTTGAAATTACCAAATAGTGCCGAAACACTCCCTTAAATAGAATCAGAACTAAATACTTTTGTAGAAAGCCCCATACTAGACTGAACATTTTCAAATACACTTAAAGCATGCACAACAAAATCAGCTTCCTCGTAATTTTTTTCAATGGGTCTATCCCTAACAATTGAATACAATGGTACTGTAGGTAATAGTGTCAAAGTGACATTACCTATATCCTCTGAACGGTTGAGCTGCATTTTTCAACACGGACCTCAAATCAAATCCCAACGGTACTATACCAAATTGAATAACCACCACGATACTAAACATTTGCTGATTGTTCTTCAACAACTCTGCACGGCCTTGCAAGATGTATAACTAGGACTTTTTCTGCCCCTCCATTACAACCCAGATACTTTTGCCAACTTTCGAAGCTCCACCTCCACCGATGAATTCGTACCCTTTTGAATCAAAAGTAACAAACGAGATGAGATTTTTCTTCAAATCTGGAACATGTCGAACGTGATCAAGTATTCTAAATGTCACATCCAACAATTTAAGTCTGATTTTACTAATACCGGCTACCCGACAAGATGTGTTGTTTCCCATGACCACGACACGTTTTGAAACTATTTCATATTTAGCAAACAAATTCCCTTAGGACACATGAAAAACACAACCAAAATCCAGAATCCCATCATCTTCAAGTTTAGATTCGCTGATAGAAATAGCCAAAAGATCCACATCACTCAAATAGTCATCTGCGACATCGACTTTGCCTGAATTATCTGATTGCCTTCCCTTCTTATTTGTAGCTAACTTATCTTTATTCCGCAACTTGTTTCAATCCCCCTTGTTGTGTCATTTCTTCTTACAATAAAAACAAACTTGATAACTGAAATTAAACTTTGACCTGCACCTTTCGTGATCACCATGAACTACAAGACCTTCTCCATCTCTAGCCTTAGATCCAGCCAGATGCTTCATCTTTTCATTTGAAAACAAAGCATCGTACACATATTCAATGGTGAAAGTATCACAATTATACAAAATCGTGTCACTAAATAATATAAATGAAGCGGGCAATGAACACAAAAGAATTTTAGGCTAAATCTTCATCATATTTTACCTCCAAATTCTCCAAATCAACCACAACTTCTTTAAACACAGTCAGTGATTTTTCAAAGATCCGTCTCCTGTTATGCGATGAGAGTACAAACCTTTTTTTAGGTGCAATTTGCTTATTAGACTTTTTGTCATACACAATTGCTCAAACTTCAACCATAATGCAACTGCGGACTTCTTCTTCAACAAGTCTTAAAGAAGATTATTCGAAAAATGAAGATGAATTTGTAAAAGTGCCTTTCGATTCTTACATTATTTCTCCTCAATCATCTAAGTTGTGGGAATCTTGTCAAACTCCAATAACGTATCATCCATTCCATCTGAACTCTTCACCTACGACAACGAGAATGTAGTTCTGCGATCCAAAATCAAAATATCATACTTCATCATGTTTACTATCAGGAACAAAGAAACCTCGGACAAATCAAACTAAAACTCTAATACCACTTGTTAGAAATCGAACGATGTATACAATACGATATGAAGTATTAATCCTAAAAAATAAAAAAAGAACACAATAAACAAGAATTTAATTTGGCAAAGAAATTTGAGATTTTATTAAACTATAATGGAGAGAGATTATAACAATATTGTGTTCCTATGCTACTCTAACTTGCGATAATGAATTAACTTGTAAAGAAGAGTTTACTATTTATAGGTATACATGTCAAACTTTAATAATAGCCCTACAGATGGAAGCTAGGTAAAAAAATAAGTGGAATAAACAAAATAAGGAAAATCCAAACGACAGCAGTACTCGAGTGCCAAGCTCGCCGCTCAAACGCCAATCGAGCGGTAGGTGGGCAGCAGTTTGTTTCGTTGCTCAGCATTCGCTAGTGCTGCCAATTCCTTTTTTCCTCCATGGACCATATGTCCGTCTTCAAGGCCTAATACACTAAACAACGCAAATCCTAGATAAATTTGGGTCACAAACCCAACCATTTGGATGTAATTGATAGAACCCAGCAAATTTTGGGTGCTTCAAAGGAATTGAAATTAAAGAAATCCATACATTTGAAACTTGATTATACCATAGAATCGCCCGAGGAATTTAAGTGTCAAATTTCCAAGGAAATAATGATGGATCTTGTAATAATTTCTATCAGACAAGTTTGCGATTTACTTTGATATATTTGAATCAATTTTGAGTACATCTTTTTTTCCTTTCTTGAAGTGTATTTGAGGACTTAAGGATGTTTGTGTGGAATTTCGGTGATTTGAATTATGCATTAGTCTTGTTTGGAGCGTGCCATTGAGGGAATTGGCTAAGAAATTTTCTTCATAAAAGAATAATAATGAAGATTGTATGATAATTTCTTGGAGGGTGTTTCTAAAGGGGTTAATTGAAGTGTAGAACATGATGAATCAAATGAATTTCTTGGATAAATTCGGGTGAAGTTTTTTGTTTACGTTTTGTTACGAAATCTTGACCTTCAATTATATTTTAGTTGTTTTTTTTCTAAGGCTCGGTCCACCACACGAGCCTGCTCGCTTGGGCATATGAGGTGAGCTGAGAACGAGCGGGCTCATTTTCCGTTAGTGCGACAAATGAGCCTCGCCATGTTTTAGTCAAAATAGTATTTTCACTCACCGATTTTGAGTCGTTTCACATGGGATTTTCACTTTTTCACTTCTTGGTTCGCACTTGCGACTCACCACCTGCTATAGCTGAGAAAGCTCGGCTAGTTTGTGAGGCGAGCATCTCGCTTCACTTAAAACCCTTAATTTCTTTCAATCTTTTGTTGATCATGAGTAGAATTTTCATTTTCCAATATTTATTACTCAGAAATTTGCAGTGATTTAATAAAAAATAAAGGGTTTTGATTTTAGTTGTTTAGTGTATAGTTCGGGTTGATATGGTGAAATCAAGAGTTAATTGTATTCCCCTCTTAACATGATTAACTGTATTCCGTTGCTTTGCGATTTTGAATAATTTCTATTTATATTTAGTTTAGTTTTTAATATTTTATATTTTGCAGACTTATGATAGACCCTTTATTGAGAGACATTTAAGTCTTGGGAATAGGATGTGCCCGAAAACCCAGCATGCAATCTTACATACTATTTTTACACCGAATAACTTGGCTAAAGAAATGATATGGTACTGGTGCAAGAATCATGGAATTAAATTGCTAGACTCTACTCATCGTTCCTATTCTGATGGCTTAACAAAAGCTGATCAAGAGCATTTTATTACTTTTCTAGAAAATATGTCTAAAAAGCTGTCTGCTCAAAGGGATGTGCGGCGAAGAATTGCCGGAATTGACACAGTGCGTGCCGTCGTTCTGATCACTTTTTGGCATGAATATCCTAATGCTATACCTCAGGTGATGTTCCCCTTCACTAAAAAGACTTGGAGTCAAATTCTATCAAGCCTCCAAGAAAATTTAATCAGAACAATTTCTAATATTTCCATTCACAATGATAATAAGAAGCTTGTTGCAAAATAACCAATGGTTATTGAATAGATGACTGAAATGATTAAAGAAGAATTTGACTGAAAAGGCCAAAAAAAAAAAAAAATGCAGGTGTGACAGTAGAGCTCTAATACCATTCTGTAAAGAAAACGACAAGACGAGTATAACTCATAGAGATGTGATATACGTTGGTTTTTAGCCATTTCAATTTTTGTTTGTTTAAACAAGATTTTCATGTAAACCCTTATAAGTAAAAAGGTTAATCATCATTTTTCATCATCTTACATTAATAAAACTTTGGTGAGTTTATTTTTCATAATTTAGTGAATTCCAAAAATCGTAAGATTTTCATTTCAATTCTTTGTTTCGCGATGCATCAGTTATTCCTCTTCTTATTGATTCATTGAAAACATGAACAATCACAATAATATGAAGCGGAGCTGTAGCCTTTTTCTTGTTGTTAACACTTGATTCGAATAAGGAGCTCATTCGCAAATCTGGTGTATTGAGACCTCTCATTGGTCTATTAGACGACGGACATCCAATAGTTTTGAAAGATGTTGCTTCTGTTATTTTTATTCTATGTATTAACTACGAGAATAAAGTGAGAGCTATTAGTGATGGTGCAGTGCCAGTGATACTGAAAAAGATCGTGAGAAAGATGCTTGTCGTCCAATTATTATCCATTCTTGCCATGCTTTCAAGCATTCAAAAAGTAGTCGAGGAAATAGGAGAGCTCGAGGCCAGGGCCGGTTCTGGCCTTGGGCCTCAAAGTATAAGGGGGGCTCAATTCTTTTGAAAGGAAGTGGCTTTGGGCCTCAGGGTATAAGGAGATTTCTCCAAAACAATTATCCTTATGAAATTTCATAAGTAAATTATACTTGGTACTAATATAAATTTTAACTTCAATTTACTATCCACTTTTTTTTTTTATTCTGAAAGTACATTGAGTTTTTAAAAGAAAATAAATAGTTTTTAATAAAGAAAAATAATATAAATT
>CAIGRN010016163.1:0-15410 GCA_903798345.1 Fraxinus anomala
AATTGTTTTCAATACTAATACATTCTCTTCTCCTCCTTGAATAGTTGATTAATTGGTAATTGTTGTTTGACATTAATACCATAATCAATGGAAATGAAGACGTCTAATGGTAGGAAGGAGATTGTGAATGCATTGAAAGTGTTGGAGCGAGATTCATAACAAATTATCGGGAGCTTTACCTCTCTCTTTTCTTCTCTCCATTTAGTCCTATCACGGGTCTCTAATAAAATTAGCGTAATTAGTTTTTATTGATTTCTGTTAACATGGTTACATATAAATATTACATTTTCCATTAAAATTGTTCTTCTCATCTTCCATTATTTTTTTGATCTTTTTTTTTCTTTTTTCTTCTTCAATGGGGAGGGATGTGATGTGATGGAATGGGTGCAGGGGCTTTGGATTTTCAGTATGGAGCTTATAATAACTTTGCCTCCTCTAGAAGGAGAAGCTCTTCTTAGAGTTTTTATAAAATGAATCTTTGGTATCTATTTTTGTTCCACGCATTTCTTATTGTTCCTTCTCCTCAATTCATTCAAAATACCACGTGTCCTTTTTCATTGCCAACTTATTCTTTACTATGAGAGATTTCCTTCTTCAAAATGAATTTATGTGCATCCAATTGAATTTCTATCTTTCCAATTTTAATATTGTCATCTATTAATTTTTTAACTATTCGGTTCACCATGTACCTACTTCAAGAAATTGATCGTTTGCTAATTTTTTCCAACATGTGTATTTTGTTCATTGTGTTACAATAAGATTACACATTTTTTTTCATTCTAATCTTCTTTGAATATTATCCTTATGACATTTGACTAATTATTATATCAATTTATACAAGAATTATGTGAAAACTTACTGAACTTTCAAACTAGTTTTACTTTCCCTTAAATATTAAACACTAACATTACCTCGAGAAAATATAATCACCCGTGCATTGCACGGCCAAAACTAGTTATTTGAAAAGTGTGTTTATACAAAGTATCATTCAGCGAAAAGTATAGTTAATTAAATTATTTTTTAAAATAATTTCTAAGTTTAAAGTTAAGGTACAATCGTTCTAGTGACATTTCGGTCCATGCAGGTTGGGGTGTTATAGAATCGACTCTGACGAGGTAGACTGAAATTTCAAATTCCAAGGAGGTTGATCTTGTCTTCACCAAATACCTCTGTTGGACCTTGGACAACAACTTGCTGAACTCATACCAAGGAGGGTGATCTTTCTTAAGAACCAAGTATGTGAACTTATCATGTGGTATCACTTGAATTTGCAAATTATCCCCATGAATACGATCCGACCAAGGGGGACAATTTCTTCTTCTCGCCAAATATCGATAAGGAACTCCAAAAGGCAATAACTTATGCAACACATCGACAAAGTCTTCAACTGGTTGTGCACGATGAGGAGCACAAGGAACAAGCACTATAAACTAGCCTGTAGAGAAAGATGACTGCAACATTGAAGGCTCAAATGAGCCCTAATAAGGAAACAACTCTTCTACATTGAAAATATCTTTTATTTAAGTGTGATGGCTGTCAAATTGGTTATCTTTATATGAAAGTTCAAAAACTTCTTTCTTAATGTGTTTAGGAATCCAAGTTAAAGAGACATGCACTAAAGTATAATAATCACCAATTTTGTGTCCTAGGCTATAATGCAAATCAAAACCAAGTTCAAAAGTTTCAACTGAAAATAATTTGTCTTTTTATCTTGACATGAAATTTAAGAACATTGACAACAAAATGATTAGCTAACACGGTATGCTGGTAATTAGTAGGTAACATCCTAACATCAATATGAAAAGTGTGCAATCAATTAATTGCCTTGGAAAATAATGTGGCAACCTGAGGAATATCATGCAGTTGACCAAATCAAAGTCGAAGAGAATGTCATGTAAAAGAGTAGGCACGAGACTGAAGGCATGTGGAATGTTTAACTTTGGTGACAATGCTATGGGCAATTCCTCAATTATGTTTGTGCTAAGTGTATCGACTATAGGTGTGCTCACGATAAGGGATACAATACATTATTTAGAATTATCATCATATGGGCAAATGGAAGAAACTATTTCACTACATTTATTTAAGCAAGTCTCTAAAGATGTTAAAGATTTTGCCAAATATGGTTTTATCATGTTAGCACACTTCTCAAAAATTCGTTCCATGACATTAAATGCAACTGGAAAAAATCTTATTTTCCTTTTTAACGCTATTCAAAAGAAGGGTGATCAAGTCTAAAGAGATATTTTCGTCCAATATAAGGGTCATAATTATCTCTATAGATGTGAAGATATTCCCTAGATGAGTTTTTCTTAGGGCTAAAACAAAATATTAGAACATGTCAATTACCACATGCTCACAATTTAGATCCAACAGAATGATGCACTATTTCGTATTAGCCATAGTCTTAAGTATCCAAACTCCCTTAACATATAATTTAGTGGTTGTATCAGTGAGAGATGCAAATGATGATATAATTAATGGAAAAGTATTTCGCATAGTCTCATCACTATAAAGGGTATCGGGTGCCGTGATACGAAATATTTCACTAAGGTAAGAAGCAATTGCAACTTGTATAGCCAAATTTGGATGTTGTAATGGCTCATCAGAGATTAATGCCGTGATAAGTGGAGAGAGGGATGTCAGGATGGACACAGTAGGTGATTGGTCAATTTAGGAGAGCAAATTCTCAATTTTTTTCAAGTAAAAATAGGAGTTTATTAGAAGAGAATGAAGGTTGAAGAATTGTTTTCCACTTGTCAACAATTGGACTCCTAACTTTTGATAATCACACCAAAAAATATATTTTTTTAAATAAAAGAGCTAACAATTTAATACAATTTTTTTTTATTTATTATAAATTACAAGCCAGAACACCATGATAAAAGAATATGTTCAACATGAAAGAAATTAATATCTCACAGAGACTCAAAAAAGTCAAACGGTGTACCAGTCATGAATTACAAGTTGGCAAGGCTACAGTGGAAGAGTACAGGTGAGTGCAACTACAGTAATTGAACGATCAACTCCATCAATAAGAACGAAACAATGGTTCTGAACTATAAAAAACAAGATATAAACTCTATAAACTCACAAAATGCACAAACTAAAAGGTAGAAACCAAATAGTAGCAGACCAAATTGTAGATGAAGGAACGGTAAAGACTGTCGACGTTGATGAGCTGTAGGGTTTTCTTGTTCTGATTGGGATGCGATGGATGGTGTTGACTATTTGCTTTCTTATGGGTCTGGTTTGGTTGCTGTTGATGGAGATGATGGTGAGCTTCGATTAGTGGGCGAGCAATGGAGCAGTCTGTTGACCCCAAAAAATGGCTCAACAAGTGCCGGGCCCACTCTTGCCACGTCAAGTGCGGTTCCGACGCGCTTTTACCGGATTGACGATGATAATCGGTTGGAATTGAGCACGGGAGGTACTTTTTGGCGAGAGACGAGACGTTTGGACTTCGAAAAATACAACTGGGGACGATTGTCTTAACTACGATCGTCAAAATATGAGTTTAGAAATGTTTCGAACAATTTTCATGTAATAATCTCTCGAAAGATCAATCGGGAAATGTGTATGTTTGTATGTTTAAATATCGTGGCTAAATTGTGTCTTTTTCCTCTCTTTTTTCTATCTCCTTTTTAATTATAATATGAACCTATTTATATTGTATTCGAAAGACGTGGTAGCCGTTGGATTAAAATCACGTGGCCTCATCTTCCTAACTGAGACTTCACGTCGCTGTCTACACATTCATTAAATACATGGACAAGGGGTCAGCCGCCTAACACAGTGGGCTGTCATACTGACAAGCTTTAATGCAAGTGTTAAATCAATCACGTTCGAAAGATCTCCAAATCTATTAGGGGAACAACGTCGACCTCGTGGTGGGACGAGGTCTACTTTGGTTCGAGGTCCTCATGTAATTGGAAGGAGCTTCTGCCTTGAAACTTCAGAACTTCGGCAACCTCTACCGGATTAATCAAAAAGACCTCGTCAATTCTTCTGCTCGATCTCCCTCCTTGCTAATTTGGTCCACGTGGGCTGACTGCTTACACATTTGCCAACATGGCAGTAATCAGGGCCTCATATTTTGGGAAGGTGGTAACGGTGGTAACAATAGCCCCCCAAGCCTATGCATGTTCATTTATGTAATGCATGTGCTTCAAATTGTGTGTGGTCCCTGAGGGATGGTTGCTCGGGCTTTTGTCGAGGTCATTCGATGTGGTCTTCCCTCGGGAGTTCAAGATGCGTCCGAGGAGGTTCGTCGTGGTAGAGTCCTCTCATATTTGCGACGGACTCCCTATAGGAAGGCCGGGTTGTTCAAGTTGCTTAATTGGATTTCTTTATGATAAGATCGTCTAGATATAATATAATTTGTGATCATCATATAGATGGCAAAATTATCTTCAAGTATTTAGAGATTGAGATAAAGATTATACACTTAAATTGAAATTATCTACGAACCTCCTATAGAGGCTCTCGTTTATAATTTTCGTGACCAAATGAAACGATATTAGGCTTAATATAGACATTTGTTGTCAGATTTAATTTATCTAGTGGGAGGGTCTCAGCTTGATCAGTGGACACCATGACCTTTCCTATAGAGAGCCATGTTGGATCACAAGGATCGAGTTATCATTGCATTATTGTAGTTAGATGGATCTACATACGCATCCATGCATCATATGCTAAATTATTATTCGCTACTCAATTTTAATATGCAATAAATTGTTATTTTTCAACAAAATGTCTTTAGCACATTTTCTGTTATTCTAAAACAAAACTAACTTGTCTAGGATAATTATGTAGATTGGAAACGTAATTTGATGTTTGTGCTTCTTGCCGAAAAACTTGATTTTGTACTTTAGGAGGAATGTCCCAAAGAACCTACTGAGACAATAGGCGACATGAAGAGGACTGTATATGATAAGTGGATCGAGCGACAAGATGGCTCGTTGTTACATTTTAGCCTCAATGTCGAAAGTGTTACAACAAAAGCTTGAACAACAGGAGACCTTTTATGACATACTAGAAAGCCTGAAGGGCATGTTTGGAAATCAAAGTAGGGGAGCTCATTTTGAGGCCATTTGTAACTTGTAGAACATCAGTATGAAACTTAGAATGCCTGTGAAGGATAGAAAAAAATCTGGGTGCAACTATTGATCAGGAAACTCAAGTTGATATGGTATTGAATTCTTTATCTGATAGATTTTCACAGTTTACTGTGGACTATCACTTGCACAGAAATGGATATGCCATTAACTATGTTGATGAATGAGTTGTAAAATATGGAAAGTGGTCTTAAGGGTAAGAGTGGCATGCTCATGCGGCAATTGCTAGCTCCTCTAGTTCCAAGCCAAAAGTTGGAATTGGAAAGAAGGGGAATAGATCTGACAAGAAGCCAGTCAGCAACAAAAATCTCAAATCAGATGGAATGCCAAAAGGCAAGTGTTTCCACTGTGGTCACAAAAGAAAACTTGAAGAAAGATTGTCGTGGTACACTAGCTAAAAAGCATGGTACTGGTGATTTTTTTATTGCCAAGTCATGTTTGGTGGTTGATTCTACAAATTTCTGGGTTATAGACTCTGGAACCACTAATCATATATACATGTCTATGCAGGTGCTTCAGAGGAGCAGAAGACTTAGTGAGGGTCAGTTTAAAATTACTGTCGGCACATGAGCTATAGTTTCAGCAAGAGCAGTAAGAGTAGTTTACTTTTATTTCAGTAGTGGTATTCGTTTAATTTTTGGGGACTATTATTATGTCCTGTGAATGAAGCGAAATTTGATTTCTGTTTCTTGTTTAATAGGACAAGGTTATTCTGTAAATTCTGCGCATAATGTACTTTATATTTTAATGAATAAAGCTCCTATTTCTGCTGGATAATTGACTAATGGTCTTTACATTTTAAATTGTGCCACAAATGAAATAAATGTTACTTCTACAAACCATAAATAAATATCTTATCATACTAGTGATACATATCTATGGCATCTTAGCTTAGACATATTAACCTTCATAGGATACAAAGATTGACTAGAGATAATCCACTTAACACACTTAAGATCGAACCATTGCCAGTTTGTGATTCTTGTTTAGAAGATAAAATGACCAAGAGACCCTTCTAACAAAAAGACATAGAGCCAAAGAAGTATTAGAACTAGTTCATTATGATGTGTATGGACCCATGAATACACCTGTGAGAGGGGGCTATGAGTATTTTATCACTTTTAAGATGATTACTCTAGATTCAGGTACATCTACCTAATGGCTCGAAAGTCAGATGCTTTTGAAAAATTTAAAGAATATCGGACTGAGGTTGAAAAACATTTGGGTAAAAGTATTAAGACATTTCGATCAGATCAAGGTGGTAAATATCTCTTAGGCGAATATACGGACTACTTGACAGAAAATGGTATTATTTCTCAATTGAGTGCGCCAGATACACTCCAAAGAATGGCATTTCAGAAAGAAGAAATATGACATTGTTAGACATGGTTAGGTCAATGATGAGTTTCGCAGCTCTACCTATCTCATTTTGGGGATATGCACTGGAAATAGTAGCATATATTCTTAACTTAGTTCATTCTAAGTCTATTCCCAAGACTCCCCTAGAATTGTAAAATGGGCGCAAGTCCAGCTTACATCACATTCGTATTTGGGGATGTCCGGCTCATGTCCTGAAAGGGAAGGTAGAAAAATTGGAATCTAGATCAGAGATATGCGCGTTTGTGGGATACCCTAAAGGTATCAGGGGATATTATTTTTATAGTCATCTAGATAGGAAGGTCTTTGTTAGCACAAATGCTACATTATTGGAGGATAAGTATATTAATGAACGTCGGTCCAAGAGTAAGGCCGTGTTGAAAAAAATAAGTGGGAGTACTTCCATCTCATCGATTCCTAAAACGCAACCTCGTGATAGACAATCTTTGGTGTTAGAAATACCTAACCAATGTCATTTGAGTGGGAAAGATGAGTCATTATCTAATCTCATAGATCAAATAAACGTTGAAGGTATTAAGAAGGTAATTGCATCACCTAATGGTGGTACCAATATTGATACAAACATTACAAGTCCAAATGATGGCACAGTTCGGGATCCACCGTCCCTTAGACAAAGTCAGAGGGTTATCAAACCACCTTCTAAATACTTGTTAGTCAAAGAGTCAAACTATGCGATCTCCACTAAACAAGTTGATGATCTGACTTCATATAAGGAAGCTATGAATGATGTCGATGTAGATTTATGGCAACAAGCTATGACTACTGAAATGGAATCTATGTATTCCAATCAGGTATGGAAACTTGTAGACGCACCGAATGGATAAAACCAATCGGGTTCAAGTGGGTCTATAAGAAAAAGAGACGAGAAGATGGGAAAGTGAAAGCTTTCAAATGAAGGCTAGTGGCTAAGGGTTTTACCCAACGAGAAGGAGTTGATTACGAGGAGACCTTCTCGCCTGTGGCTATGCTTAAAGTCTATTTGGATTCTCTTACCCATTGCAGCTCATTTTGATTATGAAGTGTGTCAAATGAATGTCGATACAACATTTTTGAATGGCCATCTTGAGGAATGTATTTATATGATACAACCAGATAAATTCATAGAACGTGGTCATGAGAACAAGGTCTGCAAGCTTCAACGGTCTATTTATGGGTTGAAACAGGCATCAAGATCTTGGAATAAAAGATTCGACGAAGTAATTAAGACATATGGTTTTAATCAGAACTTTGACGAACCTTGTGTCTATAAGAAGATATAGGACAAAATTGTAATTTTCCTGATACTTTGTGTAGATGATATTCTACTCATTGGAAATGACGTGGGAGAGTTATCATCTACGAAAGCGTGGTTGGCCCAAAGTTTCATATGACGGACTTAGGTGAAGCTAGCTATATTATAGGTATTCAGATCTTAAGAGATCGGAAAGAACAGGCAGATAGCTTTATCTCAAGCTTCATATATTGATAGAATACTTGTCAGATTTGCATTCCAAGAAGGATAAGTTGTCTTTCAGACATGGAATCTAACTCTCTAAGGATCAGTCCCCTAAGACTCCTCAAGAAATGGAGCGCATGAGTAGGATACCTTATGTAATGCCCGAAAAGTTTAGAATAAAAAAATTATTTGTTCTATATATTATATTTTATTATTTTGAAAGTTGAGGGACTAAAGTGAAATATGTTTTAAATTCTTTTGTTTTTGGGTCAAATATTTAGATTTTGATAGAGTGATGATAAGTATATCAATATGAGGCTCGTTGGATATATTGTAATAAATTGTGCATATTAAGCTCGAGAAAAAGTTATTTTAGATAAGTTAGGCCCAAGGTATTGAAGATCAAATAAGTTACCTCGAATGATAATTAATTAAAGTTGGTTCCATGATTCACATGTATGATAAATATTTTTGTTGAATATAATCTTTTTTTTATTAGGATAAATGTTAATTGTTAATAATAATCTTTTTTGATATAGTTTAATATTAATCCTAATTTCTCTATGTTAAAACTAGTTCTTATCCAAATGGCACTTCAAATTTTTATGGCATCATAACTCTACTGTTATTCATTGGAATTAAAATGATAATCTCCACTTTGATTAGAAAATACCGTATTGATTATCACCCAATTTAGTGTTTAGCCAATTGAATGATTAGGATATATTTAAGCATAATTATATTTAAACGTTTTAACTAATCAAAAAATTTAGATCAACCCATCAGCCTGCGTTTGTATTTCTGGATAAAAATAAATTCAAATTCAAATTCCATTACATAATTGGTTGGTTGACTTGTATTGAAAACCATTCTTGTTCAAAGTCTACTTTAAACCAAACTCCTTCAATACGCGGTTTCCAACTTTACATATAATTCCTAGGTCATAATTACCTATATATATAGGCATGATGGTAGAGCTTTTACACACACAATTACATGTATACACATACGGCAGAGAGAGGGAGGGGGGAGAGTAGTGTTGAAAATCAGAAAGTTTACATACATCAAATATTATTGTCAACTTTCACCAAAGCAGAGATTTCAAGAAAATAATTTGGGCACGTGCTTTCATATTTTGTTCAATAATTCATTTAACGAGGTAGGATACTATGTGCAAGTTGATATATCCTTGCAATATTATAATTTTTACGTAATTTACTTCGTGAAATACTAATTGACATACGGGTCTTAATGAAATGAAATGTGAGATTTCCTTCGGGTTTTCTCAATTGTTTGCACAGAAATGTATTAGAGCATTCGATTGATTTCTGACTGCTCTTGATGAAATAGTGGTATGGAATGAAATAAATTTATGTTTAAAAATTTATTATATTGTTTTGGACGCACGTATCCTACTGGGTTTAAAATGTTCATTCCTTCAAAATTTTAAATTTTCAGGTTAAATCAATTCAACGTGGATGTTGGCTGAATGGTGCGCGGATTGCCAAGTAAAACATTTTCAAGGGAGCCATCAGTAATTAGTTTTTCTTTTTCATTTTCGTTTAGAGATTTAGTGTTTCTTAGCTTTCCAATGAATTCTTTAAGTTATGTCATTTAATGTTTTTGGATTGATTTAATTCAATATTATGAAATTTTAAATTTCTTAAAGTTTAAATTTTCAATTAAATATTTCTGCTTCATGTATGATTGTGAAACGATATCGGTAACATCTCAAAATTCAAATCAATAAAATTTGGAGCGTTACATCTTGGTATCAGAGCAAATGTTTTACTTTCCTTCTTTTCTTTTTTTTTGTTAAAAGAATGATATTGACAATTTTTTAAAGTAAATAAAAAAATAATAATTTTTTAAACTTGACTTCAAATTATGATTGTACATGGGTGTGTGTTTAGTTCTAGCCCTTGGGCGATATTTTAAAATTTACCAATTAGAAAATTCATATTTTTAAGAGGTCTCAAGTTCCAATTATTGTTAGAGTTTTCTTGATTTGCGTATTCGCAAGATTAAAAGGTTTTGTCAAAAAGACCTAAACTATCTAAAAAAGGTTGGGATTTAAGCAGTCCACTTGTGACCCCCTCCTTATCTGAAAGCCTTTTGGTTGCGCGTTATTCAAATTAACAAAACAAAAAAAAAACAATAATTCAAACCTTTCCAAATTAAAGAATATTCTATTTTCTAGAAATTTCTATTCCGAGAAAACCCTATTTTTGAAAAACAAAAAAAGAGTATATTCATAAACTTTAGGAGTTTAAAAAAATATAGAATTTTAATTATACAATGTTATAAAGAATCCTTGGCACGTAGCGCTCACTATTCGACCACTCTCCAAGTGTTCTCGGGTATGAAACGAAATATTTTTGTATGATTATGAGTCATACTGCTTCATATTATGAAATGTATAAGTATGCTTACCTTGTGTCTTATTAGTTGAATTTTTTTTTTTTTTTGAAATATTGTTTATGCGATGAAATAAACTTTTGTCACTCCAAAGATTTTGCATAATTGAAGTTATACTTGTCATATGATTAGGACTTCGAAAAATAACTAGGATGACTAGGAATAGCCCAACATACTTGCAACGTTCTCAAATTGCTATAGAGAAATACATGAATTATGAAGTGAGATGGTATCGAACCTTTGTTGAACATGTTAAAGATTTTCTTTTAAAGTGGGAGAAAGCAAGATTATTCATATATAACAAGGGGACAATCCTCTCGATTTATCATCTTATAAGCACTATGCAACCTCAATGGAGAGACGTGGCTTACTTCGTGAGAGAGATAGATTATGAGCTATATCTTCCTGAAGACTGGGACAAGATTGATTTTAGGGGATACTGTGAGGATATCATAATCTTATGGAACCACAAACAACAAAATCTTGTGCCTGAGCCTGTACCTGACCCTAAGCCTGAATTGGACCTAGAGGAGGACCCTGAGGAGGAGCCAAATTATGAACCTAAGTCAAAGCTGGAGTATGTACCAGGACCAATGCTAGAGCCAGAGCAAGAACCTGAGCCAAGATTCGAACTAGACCTTGAGCCGGAGGTTGACCAGGAGCCTGAGTCATGTATATCTCTAGATGATGAAGCCCCCATGTCTAAGCATCGTAGGATTCAAAATGTTTGGACAAGTGAAGATGAAGACTAGCAACCTAGAAATAGTTTAGTTTAAATAAATAAATAATTTCTTTCCTTCACAAAAAAAAATGTAATCAGTACTTGAAATAATCAGAAGGTTTTTCTTTCATTGTCTCGGATTTAAATTCTTTCAATCCTCCCTCATGCATTCTAGGATTTGAAATTTTATGAAATTGAGTTTTTCATTTGAATATTTTGAGCTATTGTTGACTATTTCTAAAACAAAATTTATTTGGTTGATTTAAAGAAAATGGCACGTCAACCAACACAAGCTACCATGCTAGAGATTTGTTGAGAGTTGTGCAAGATCTTAGTAGGCAGCAAACGCAAGCACCTCTTCAGAATGTACAGACGAACTCCAACACTACGAGCTTAGTTGTGGAACAATTTCTTCATTATAAATCCCTTACCTTTAATGAGATGGCTGACCCTTTGGCAGCTGAGGAATGGATAAGGGGTTTGGAATGGATCTTCAAGCATCTCTCCTGCACTGATGCCCAAAAAGTTTAATCTGCAGAATTCAAGCTAGTTGATGCAACTGGCCATTGGTGGGAGACCGTTTCACGCACTAGGGCACAACAACGCAACCTCACTTGGGCACATTTCAAAGAGAAGGTGATAGGAAAATATTTTCTACAAACCCTGAGAGATTGAAAGGAGACAGAGTTTCTGTAACTTAAGCAGGGAAATATAGCGTTGGTCGATTACGAGAGGAAGTTCGAATAGCTCTCTAGGTATGCAACACGTCTAGTAGATACAGAGCAAAAGAAAGTTATAAGGTTCGAACTCGGTCTACGGCCAGAAATTGGAGGAATCATGGAATCGCATGAATTCACCACGTACAGTCAGATCTTGCAACAGACTTGAGCAATTTCAAACCGACTGAAAATTGATCAGATAGTGCAAGGAAGTACTGAGTTTTCAAGAAAGAAGAAGTTGAATAAGCAGTACGAATGTAAAGGAAATGGACAAAACAAGAGGGCTAACCTTGAAAGGTGGTCAGGTTCAAGTAAGCCGAATAGTGTTCTTACTCAATGTCCTAAGTGCAATAAATCACATAGAGGCGAGTGTCTGCATGGAAAGAATGTTTGCTATCAATGTGGGAAGCAAGGTCATATTGCTACTAATTACCATGAACCCCTACCAAGAAGAGACAGAGAGCAAAGTAAAAAGGGAATAGCCAGAGTTTTTGCCTTAACCCAACAGGAAGCAACAGAGAATCAAGACATGATGGCATGTATTCTATCAATAACTGAACTACATGCTTATGCTCTTAGATACTCAGGAATTACTCACTCCTTTGTTTCCATTGTTTTTATTTCTAAATCTCGCACTGTTGGCGAAGAAGTCATTAGTTCTAAAAGTTACTTACCCATTAGGTAGTACACTTACAATCAATGATTAGGACGGTTAAAATGAATGGAAAAGAATTTACAACCCACATGTACCTTTTAGGGATAAAGGTTTTTGATGTCATCGTAGGAATGGACTGGTTGGGAAGTATTTACACGACAATATGATGTTTTGAAAATGAGGTACTTTTCTAGAAAGCATGGAGAAGAGGAGATCAAGACCATGTACTCAGGACTCTTCACTAGATAAGTAATTTTGAGAACAAAATTCTTTTAAAGAGGGGAGTATGTAACGAGAACAAAATTTTAGAATAAAAAAATAATTATTTTTTCTATATATTATATTTATTATTTTGAAAGTTGACGGACTAAAGTGAAATATGTTTTAAATTCTTATGTTTTTGGGTCAAATATTTTGATTTTGATAGAGTGATGATAAGTATATCAATATTGGGCTTATTGGATATATCGTAATAAATTGTGCATATTAGGCTCGAGAAAAAATTATTTCGGATAAGTTAGGCTAATTAAAGTTGGTTCCATGATTTCACGTGTATGATAAATATTTTTGTTGAATATATCTTTTTTTGATTAGGATAAATGTTGATTGTTAATAATAATCTTTTTTGATATAGTTTAATATTAATTCTAATTTTTCTATGTTAAAACTAGTTCTTATCCAAATGGCTCTTCAAATTTTTATGGCATCAAAACTCTACTGTTATTCATTGGAATTAAAATGATAGTCTCCACTTTCATTAGAAAATGCCGTATTGATTATCTCCCAATTTAGGGTGTAGCCAATTGAATGATTAAGATATATTTAAGCATAATTATATTTAAAAGTTTTGGCTTATCAAAAAATTTAGATCAACCCATCAGTCTGTGTGTGTGTTTTTGGATAGAGATAAATTCAAATTCCATTACATGATTGGTTGGTTGACTTGTATTGAAAATCATTCATATTCAAAGCCTACTTTAAACCAAACTCTTTCAATACACGGGTTCCAACTTTACATACAATTCGTAGGTCATAATTACCTACATATATAGGCATGATGGTAGAGCTTTTATACTCACACTTACATATATACACACACGGCACAGAGAGAGAGAGAGAGAGAGAATAGTGTTGAAAATCAGAAAGTTTACGTACATGAAATATTATTGTCAACACTTTCACCGAAACAGAGATTTCGAGAAAAGAATTTGGGCACGTGCTTTCATATTTCGTTCAATAATTTGCTTAACGAGGTAGGATACTATGTGCAAGTTGACCTGTCATTGAAATATTATAATTTTTACCTAATTTACTTCGCGAAATGCTAATTGACCTACGGATCTTAATGAAATAAAATGTGAGATTTCCTTTGGGTTTTCTCAATTGCTTGCACAGAAATGTGTTAGAGCATTCAATTGATCTCCTACTGCTATTGATGAAATAGTGGTGTGGAATGTCATGAATTTATATTTAAAAATTTATTATATTGTTTTGGATACACGTATCTTACTGGGTTTAACATACTCATTCCTTCAAAAATTTAACTTTTCAGGTTAGATCAATTCAATGTGGATGGTGGCTGAATGGTGCGCGGATTGCCAAGTAAAACATTTTCAAGGGAACCATCAGTAATTAGTTTTTCTTTTTCGTTTAGAGATTTAGTATTTCATAGATTTCCAATGAACGCTTTAAGTTCTGTGATTTAATTTTTTTTTTTTTTTTTTTTTTTTTTTTTTTTATTATTTCTTAGATTTCCAATGAACGCTTCAAGTTCCGTGATTTAAAGTTTTTGGATTGATTTAATTCGATATTATGAAATTTTAAATTTATTAAAGTTAAAATTTTCAATTAAATATTTCCACTTCATGAATGATTATGAAACGATATCGATAACACCTCAAAATTCAAATCAATAAAATTTGGGACGTTACGCCTTATGCATCGACAGTTGGTAGTCTCAAGTAAAATTTGTTGTACACTAGGCCTGACATTTGTTGTGTTGTTGGTATAGTGAGTCGATATCAATTTAATACTGGACCAAAAATTGGGTGACTATAAAGCATATCCTTAAGTAAATTCGGAAGATAAGGAATTATATGCTAGTTTACTCATCACTAGATCTTGTTCCAGTAGGTTATACAGATTCAGAATTTCAAGCCGATAAGAACTCTCACAAGTCTACATCAGGATCACTGTTTACACTTGGTGGTGGGGCCATTATTTGGAAAAGTATCAAACAATCATTGTTGTTGATTCCACCATGGAGGCTGAATACGTGGTAGTTTGAGAAGCTGCTAAAGAAGTGGTGTGGCTCAAAAAATTCCTAATAGACATCGAGGTGGTGCATGCATCTACACAACCCTTAACACTGTATTGTGATAACAGTAGGGCAGTGGCAAATGCTAAAGAACCAAAGAGTCATCAGAGGGGTAAACATATCAAATGAAAATATCATCTCTTAAGTGAGATAGTTAGTAGAGGAGATGTGATTGTCATTACAATTACTATTGGGGATAACCACAATGATCCATTTACCAAAGGCCTGTCGACTAAGTTTTTGATGGGCATCTGCAATGCATGAGTTTAAAATACATGACACATATACTTTAGTGCAAGTGGAAGATTTGTTGGGCTGTGTTCCTATATAGTATGGTTTTGCGGATGTAAAAAAACAATATTCTTATATTAAATAATTTTTTTTCATTTATTATATTTATTTAATTATTAAGCATGCGAATTAAAGTGTCTATGATCACTTGTAATAATATAAGTTGGGTAATTGTGTTGAGAAATACAGTGTGACACAACTTATATTTTGATCATAAATAATTTGTTCACTACCAATGTATAAAGGTTGACACCTTGTACCGAAAGGTTGTAGTGTTGTCCGATTCACTATGGGTTTGTGATTTGTCCTTATCATAGAAATAGCTAAAGGTGACACTAG
>CAIGRN010016168.1:0-13605 GCA_903798345.1 Fraxinus anomala
CACTTATGGACTACATCAAAACAAGCAAATGAAAAACTATATAATATCATATATAGTTGCACTTAAAAGTAATTTAAACTTTTTTTAAATTTAATTATTTTGTCAGTTACATTGTAATAATTAATTCACTTTAATAAGAACTAAGTCTTGACTTATTTTCTCAAAAAGTACACATTTTTTCCCCCGGTGAAATCCATGCCAAACATTTAAGCATCTTCCATATCTAAAAATACAAAAGAAATTTAATTTTAATTCTTCTCAAAATACCTGGTCTCATAGTATTCTTGGCGTCATTTATAAAAGTAGGGAGCGAGGAACAATCACACATGCATTGTTGAAATTTGTGAGGGCATGCCCACTTTAGAAGAATGAAAGTTTAATGAGTTTAACCATAAAAAGATTAAAGGTACAACCACCATCTAGATGATTGAGCATGGATCAGATTGGGGGAATGGGCAGGTGATTCTCATAATTTTATTTATTTTTTCAATTATTTTATATCTTAGGTACAAAATATATCACATAATATCCATTCTCACGGAATCATGATGACACGAGTAAATTCAAATAGAAAAACTCACATGAAATAGGGAGTAAATAGGCTGGTTCATTCCACAGAAATACTTGTGGATTATGCTGCTCAACAAATGTTTGGCAAAACAAAAAATAAATCCAACTTTAAACCAATATAATTGCAGTACAAATTACTAGAAAACTAGATATAATAACAATCAAAGATTTTATTTAAGTGGAGAGGAAGCAGCTTCAAACCCAATGGCCAGCAGTTCTGCTACCATAATCCGACATGAGAAGTTGGGAGGCTTTTTATTATTTACACTCAAAATACAGCTCAGAAATAATGTAGCGACTTGGAACTCAATAATGTAATAAACAATTCGTATGTCAAAATAGTATTTTGCCTCCCAATTGCTTTGGAAATTTTATTGCAACATCTCACCGTGAAGGCTTATCGAAACTGCATACTCACTTTAAATAGATAATACTAGGCATAAAATTTCCAGACTCGGGTCCTACTCAAAAACTAATCAAAACTTGCACAAATTATTCAAACTATGCTGGGGTTCTGGAAGATACCCCAACAGCATTTTCCATTCGAGTATACCAATCACCAATCCTCGTATGCTCCACCATGTCTCTACCTGACTTGAGATAGCGAATTGGTCTCAAAACACCATAGACAGCAAGGTCACCTAAATTAGGTTTGGCACCACCTGGTGAAGGGATGGGAAAGACAAGTAGGCAATAAGGAACTTGTTTCTGACTTTGACCAATAAAAAGATTAGTTAGTTTAGAACTTAGTAAACATTTTAATGTTAGCCAACCATGCATTTGCGAACTTTCAGCTTAGGCAAGATACTGCACCAAAAGGAATTGAACAAACCTAGAAATTCTCGACCCTTGAGAGCTGATACCCATGTTTCCGCAGCTTCATATAACGATGCACGTTCATCGGTAATATTATACTTTTTCTTCAATTTCTTAGATACAAAATACATGGCCATAGCTCCTGCATACTTTGCGGTTAATCTCTCGGTAAAACTGAAATTACCTGCAATTAGTCAGAAACATATAATAAGAGTTCAATAAAAGAACAAGTGAGGGAGGCGGCACAGCCAATGCAGCCACTTCAAAGTTCACAGCTAAATATTGTTGTTAAGAGAACTTAGTGTATGCCTCTCCAAAACAGAAAGTTGACCCGTCAATGATCCACAAACCTCAACAAACATCTCAAAAAACACATTTGCAGTGTGCACACATTACAATTAAGATTTGAGCTAAAAAAACACAGCCAAGGAATTAAGTGGAAAGAAACGACATGGCAATTTAGTATAAACGGATTTTTTTGACCCCATACCATTTCCAGAATATGTATACAACTCATCCAAGAAAATGAAAGGAAAAGGTGGAAAAAAAAAACACACACATATGAGAGACTGTCAAATTTAAGTTAAAGGTCCTTGGGGCACCACTTCCTCAATAGAACTTATTTCGTTAATTTATGTTAGGAAATCATTAATTTAATAGATATCTTGAGTAGACCTAAAGAAACTCCGTTTAATTGGATCCTTACTAGATGTAACAATGGTATCAAAGGAATGGCCAAAAGGGTGTGTGTTTGTGTATAAAAAGGTAAGCTGATATTCATTTGCCAAAAGGAAGATATATTAATCAAGCATATGATAATACATGCTTGCACCCAACCAAAAACACGTACATAGATATAAACACCTGTAATCAGCATAAATTATCGACTGTCAACTTCACAAATTCCATAATACAGTTCAAGTAAACTATCATTCAATTACTACTAAGCATATTTTAAAACTATGAACCAAGACAATCTAGGGGGGTTAAATACTCCATCTTGGAAGAAGAAGAACAAAAAAAAAGAAAAAAAGTAATTAGCCCTCGTCATTGCCCTTTCCACCATTGTGCCTATACATAATGTGAACCAGCTTAATGTGCATAAATTTGATTGTAGCTATAATTTCATAATTAAAATAATTTTTATAGGCCCCATTTTTAGCTTACATAATTGTAGGAGGCACCAAAGACTTTTTTTCTTTTCTTTTCTTTCAGTGATTATACTTTTTATCTCTTTATGAGTGTGACGTATGTACAGGCATGTTCATGCAGTGATCAATAATTTAATTTGCACATGCATTCATATAAAATTTAGCTGGATTTTCAGTCACAGATCAATTTGGGATATCATAACGTTAACATTACCATGACTGGTTATGTAGTCAAATGACTCAAGTGCTTCGGAAGCACTTCGATAAATATTTGGTGATAAGATATGCACCAAGTGATTGTCCACCCACCTGCAATAATGAGATACAGACTTCACTGTCTCAAACCATGCATATAATATCCAGTAATATTAAATCGAGATTCACAAACTATGGTTATGTACCATGAAATCTCATTTTTGGGGTAATTAGTGTTCATCAAAAGAGGTAAGGACAAAAAGAACAAGTTAAACAACTTTTCAGGATGCTGACAGCTTGGGAACGATAGGATGCTGGATGCTAAAACAAACGAAGCACTAAAATATTGTTTTATTAGACACAGTTGAAGAGTAATGAACGAAAGACAACACACAAAAGTTTTAACGAGTGTATACGTGGTTCATTCCAAAAGTTGACCAACATCAAGTAATATGGCAAAAAACAATCATACAACAGTAGCAGCAAGTTCTAACAAGAGAGAGAACAAGAGTCATAAATGCATACCCACGCCACTTCTTCTCTTCATCATCTTCCAGTTGAACATCAGGACGAATCTTTTTGGCCAATTTATCAATTATATCTACTCAGAACGTGTGGAAAAAGTTACAAAATTGACTAAAACCCAGAAAAGAAATAAAATACATCATGCATATATCATCATCACATTTATCTAATGTATCCACTACATTGTATCTTTATATCTTCAAGAAACATTGGAAATGGTAAAAAGTAACACAATGAATACCTGAAGAGTCCACCATTTGATCACCATCAACCATCAATATAGGCACTTTTTGGTAATCAGACCATTTGATTTCCTTTTTGTTGATGGGGTTGACCTCCACAACTTTGTATGGAATATCATAATAATCCAGGAATGCTGGAAAAGAGCATACATCATAAATATGAGGTCCATGACAGGGAATTTAACGAAAACCAGATGATGAAATATAATCCAATAAAAAATTCTATGCAGGCGTTGATAATTGTAAAATTAAATTTTTAACCTAAATTTTGTCCAATCCCATTGATAACTGCAAAAATGAAGTATAAGCTAGATTTGTCTTGCATTTTACAGCCTCCGTTGAATGTAATCTTAGAAGCCAAGCAAGAGAAGGAACAAACAGAACCCAGTTAACTTCCAAATATGCCAAACTATGATCAAGTAAAGAATTGTTTTACCTTTAAATTGTTAAGGTGTACTTAAACTAAACCTTTTTCTAAAGTTAATCCACAGAAATGGAAATAGGTCACAACTAACTTGAAAACATGCTATATTCTGCATAAAGAGCTGTCACGATTTAAGACAAACAACTAATATATTTATAGAAGAACAAAGTTACTAGTAATACAAGAGTAAAACATAAACAAAATGTATAAGCACAATCCTGATGTTCTGCGCTTAAATTCCACGAGAGAGAGAGAGAGAGAGAGAGAGAGAGAGAGAGAGAGAAATCACTTACGTGGAAGATATAATACCAATCACGAAGAAGCAGATTGAGAATAAAAAGTTATCACATAACCACAACAACCCTCATACAAATAAATCACAATAAATAACTACAACTATAATTCACTTCAAATTATATTTCACTAAAATTGAAGATAAATATGATAGATATTATAGATATGAAAATAATTATCGTAATAATTTACTATAACTGATAAAAAAAGCCAATCGCAGAGAGGCAGATTGAGTATAGAAATCATTATTGAACTACATCAATCCTCACATGAATAAAATAAAAAAAAATAAAAAACTAGAGGTACAAGTCATATCAAATGTATAAATCCAAAAGTCAAGGTGAATACGATTATAAAAATAAATGTAAAAAATATCACCATTACCTTTAACCTTGTTACAAAAAGGGCAGGCTTCGTACTGATAGAGAACGACGTCGTTGGGGCGATATTTCGACTGCACGTGCTCTTTCGCATGGACCTCCTCAGCGAGGGTTGTGGCTGCGACCGAGAACAGCATGGTCCCGGCGAAAGCTTTACGAGCTGATTGAGGGGTGACCTTGTCGTACGAGAACCAGCAAGACCTCGCCGAGTAGTTATTGCTGTTAGTACTAAACAGAGCCGCCTGGAAGAGTCGATGTTGGTTTTGGATGGGATTTTCCAACGCCGCCGGTGAGGCGGCGACGCGGCATACGGCAGCGAGTGAGCTAAATCTCCTCATTTTATGACGCAATCTGAGAGACCTTTTGGCAAGTATATGACTGAAAGTTCGATCTTTTTTGGGGGGTTTGGGGAGGGTTTAGTAGCTGTCTGCTGTCCACGTAAACGAAATACGTTTCATTAATTCTTTATTTTTTCATTTATGTTCTAGATCATTCCAAATTTAATTTAAGAAAAAAAATTGAAAATTGATTGTATGCTGATCAAGTCAACCTTTTTAAATCTAGAAAAGTAAAGGGAAATAACGATATGGGAAAATCAACTTGAACAATCCCCTGAAAAATCGGGGGATTATGTGGCGCCCGCCTACCGCCCCCAATAGCACGTCCTTCTCAGAAAATGATCACTTTTTTTTTTCTTTTTTTAAATTAACAAAATTATCTCTTTTGAAAGAAATTATCGAAAATGCTCTTAAATTCATTTTTCATAAAATGTAATCATATATAACTTTTGAGATAAATTTTGAAAGCTTTCAAGACAAAATTCATTTCACAAGTTAGTTAAGTGGTATATTAGACAGTTTGATAGTCCTGAAAGACAGTTCGACTAATCATGATAATTTCAATTGTAAGATTAAAATTGTCTTGATTAGTTGAATTGTCTTTTAAATTTTAAGACAGTTCGAATATCTTCTATCTTATAAGATAGTTAAAACCATGTTTATGATAATAGTGTCGATGATGACATAAAATTATATTAATCAACTTTTCTCCAAGAACCATCGATCCATTCTCAATCTCCTGATTGATCACAATATTCCAATTTACTCAAATCTTTCTTGAATTTAAAATAATGATCGACTTCTCTTCATTTTCTCTACTTAAAATAATGATTGACCCTCACAAAATAAAGAAAACGTGTCTATTAACAGACCTCTTAGAGACGCTTTTATGCTTTAAACTTTTGTTTGCAAAATGATATTTTAATTAATTTTTTCTTGAAATTTTTATTAATTGCATCAATGCTTTATTGATTATCTAAATCACCAAATGACATTCTGTTCTTCATTTCCCAAAACTAATACTTCACACAAATCTGATACAACCAGAGTTTACAGTTCTCGACAAATGTATTCTAATGTACACCAACTTTAATGAATTCACAAACAGTATTCACCTTCCTGACTATGATAGAGAAGCAATAAGAAATCAACAGGATTACCGACTAAACACACCAGAGTGCGCGGTTTTCTCCCTACAGGAGAGATCAACAGTGATACTGGTTTCAGTATGAAAAATAAGTTAACAAAAAGCTATTAAAGAGCTACACAGTAACAACATAATTCCCAGTCTAAAAGAAAGTATAACTCTCCAATAATAAGCTACAGAGATGAGAGTTTAATGTCATTCCTGAACCTGCAGCTTTGCCAAGATATGAGCTTCAATGTACTTCTCCCTTGAGGTGCATTTTGGTGGAATCACCTCCTCCACAACTCGAAAAATGCTGACATCAAGGATGATGCCATCATTTATTCCGCTGGCGAGATGGAACACACAGACATCAAATTCTTCTAAAAAGTTGTGCACCACAAAATTATCCCATCCTTTTTTCAGTCCGCCGCCATCACCTCTGCAATGGTATTTGGCTTTAAATGTATCCAGTTCGGTGCGGAGGACAAAATCTTGATTTTTCGGATGTACATTCACCCTTGCCCACTTAGTAGGAAGTGTCTGCATCAAATATCCCAAGACTGTCATTAAGAAATCCAAATACTTGAACACGTTATCAAAGGAAAGAAAGGAAGGGAAGAAAACCCAAACAGTGTACAGGCAGGTGAAAAATACTCGTGGTCACAATATTTTAATGAAATTTCATGTTTGGTCAATATAGTTCATTTTGTTCCAAGTTGGTCACTGAACTCAAACTTCATCTAAAATCAATCATTGATCTTGAATAGTAATTACCATTTGGTCATTTCATCCATATTCATTAGTTTCCCTAATGGAAAAGTTGATGTGACAGCCTAGTTGACCAACAATTAGACTTTCGTGCCACCTTTTCTATTAACAAACAAACATATATAGCTAGAGTGACCAAACTGTATCAAAGTTTAAATTCAGTAAGCAACTTGAAACAAAAAGAAGCTTAGTGATCGAGACCAAATTTTGTTTAATCATCACAAGAACCCTTTTAAATGCTTATCAGCATACTGCACTTACCAAGAAGAATCGTCTGTAGACATGTGTAGGACGCATGACTACAGTAAAACAGTTTTCTGCTGATGCTGCATTAGCCTTTGCCTTTTCCAGTACTCGCTCTTTTTCCTCTTCAGTAACTGCCCTTCTGTGGGATTCACACTTCAAAGGCTCTACAGAAAAATGAGTGACTATTAAGAACACGCCTCTGTCTCTTCAGTGACATAATCATTTTTTAAAGTAAGATAATAAAATAATACATACTCTTTTTTCCCCTCCTAGCCTTCGCATTAGATCTGGTAGGTAGTCTTGATAATGTTGGCATATTTGCAGAAACATTCCTCAGATTTTTCACCGGAATGTAGTCAACATCGTCAGAATATTCATCAGAGAGTTCATCAGTATCTTCATCTACAGCTCTCCCTGGCACATTCCTGTTTACCAATGATGCTGCATTTGCCTTAGCTTCCTCTCCAGTTACAGCCGTTCTATGGCATGTCAACTGCAACGGATTTCCACCAACTCCATTGCCAGAACGACACCTACCATCTGCAAGAAAATGATTCTAACTAAGTCTCTTCAGTGACAATTTTCTTTAGAGTAACAAAATGGGATCTGGAATAAAACTTACTATTGATTGCCCTACGAGCCTTTGCTTTAGTTCTGGTAGGTAGTCTCCTTGAGCTTTTTACTGGATGGTAGTCATCGTCATCGTCGGACGGATGGTAGTCATCGTCATCACTGGAAGATTCAATATCTTCATCTTCAATTCTTCCTGGCCCCTTCCTCTTTCTCTTACCGCAAAATTCCCCTTCTGTATGCTCACATTTTGTCGCAAAATGTGAAGCTACTCTCTCACAGGAATTATTCTGGTCAAAGATATTAACATCAAATATTGAATTCCCATTGTATTTAAATATCAAAATATCATTTTCCTCTAGAAAATTATCTTCGACAAACTCTTTCCAGCCCCGTTTGAGAACATATGTATTCCTATCTGACATTAATCCTACATTCCAACTAATCCCACTTGGAGTTTTCAGAGTCACGGTTTCAGCTAACTTCTCTCTCACATTTTCAGCAAACTTTTTTGGAATAACCTGCATATTAAATTTATCAAAGTCATCAAATATATATGGTCTGAAATAATGTATAAGATAGGTAACCAAGACGAAAGAATATGCTACAACAAATGAATGATTAAGTGAATGAACAAGCAGCACAATCGAATTCCACTATCAAATATCAGCCATTTTTCTTATAGTGGGGTCTTTTTATCGCCATTGATGTAGTCCCACCCATGGTTTAAAAAACCCTTTCGAAGCGCTAACAAAAAGTAAAGAGGTGCAAGTTTTGAAGACAATTAAGAGGCTTACACCTCTATTGATTGAGGCATAAGCCTCACAGCACAAGTTACACTTCAAATTGTTCAACCGTGTCGTGAATTTTAAAGTTTGTTAATGGTTTACTACAAGCTTATTTTTCTCGTTTTTAACTTACTCTTTCAATTTGCACTGAGGCTTACGCCTTTAAACACTGGTCCCACCTAAAAAGATTTGCCGAATTACTCAAATTTGAGTTTGAGTTCAAACTTGACCACCTCCATAAAAGCGATTTTCTTCAACCATGGAAGTTCCACTAAACTCAAAAAGAATCCCAATGAAATAAAATTGAAACCGTCTTTCATTAAATTACAAGATTTAGATGGATAACATTCTTCATAATTTAACTTACATTTCTTCTTCTTTGTCAAAATATATAACACAAACATAGACATACACAACTACACACGTGCACAAGGAGGAAGAAGAAATTGACTCACAAGCTGTTCATCAAAAGGCAAGGATAGAATCTGACAGAATTGGACTGGTTGGCAACGAGACCAGTATTTATCTTCCTCACAATGTCTGCAAGCTAAACAGGCATTCCTCATTTTCCTGCAAATCTGAAAACCATAAGAAAATCAAGAGTAAAAATCGGTACCAAACTAATTGTACCAAGAAAGGAAAAGAAACGAGCAAACTTCTGAATTCTAAATTAGTGTTCTGGCGATACCCATTCATTTATATTCACAATAAGTTGCTACATCTAGGTGGGGTTCATGAGTTATCCACTTAATGAGCTATACATTAAATTGATTTACTTAACTCATTTGAACCCAAAATACAATGATTTTATATATAAATTATGAGACAGCCATCCCCATGCATCTCTAATTGACCGTAGATGTGACAGACACTAATGATGGAAGCCAACTATGTATCAGATCCACTGTCAAGGTTCATTGTGATCTGTTACTGCTTGTGCAATATTTAATAAAATTTCACATTATGACTCCTTTAATTGGACAAAATCGACCTGAAGTACAACATAACAGTTCCATACATGGGAACCACCAGCCCCTGCAGTACTCACAATAATTTAATAAAATAGAGATAAGCCTATTACTTCCCACTTCCATTAAAACAACATGAAATATACATACACCGACATAAATTGCAGCAAGCCCATCTGTTATCAAACATATGATACAAAAGTGTCTATCCAAAAATAATATCACAAAATCTTTCAAAAGGACTATACAAACTGAATAAGCCGTTTCTTTTTCACTCTAGAACCAGCAAGCTCTTCAAAAACTGCCAAAAAACTTAATTGCTACAGTAATACATAGGATAGAATTTTAGTTCTTTGATCAAATTAGTCGAGTTAGTAAAACAAATAGCAAAAGGAAATTTGAAACAATGCCAGGCGGTGGAACCATTAGCGACTAAAATAGAGGTTGAGGGGCCCTATAGATGGACGGAGTTCAGACCGTCAGCATATTTAAGGTGTTTAACAAGCTTATCACTAAGCTGTTAAATTCTCGGTTGAGTAATATGCTTCCACGTAATATATCTCTTCAACATAGTGGATTTATCACCCGTCACCTGATTGGGGATATGTTTTATATTACAAGTACCTATGAGATCAAGAGGGAAATTAGATCCTGATTTCAGATATGTCGATATTCAGGATGATTCCCATATTGATAATTTGATTCTTATGGCTTATGAGGAACGATGCAAAGCACAGTGAAATATGCACGGAACCTAGACGGATCATTTAGATAGTTTATCGCACAATTTCACTTCTCCATATGGGTCGATTATTTCGTCCTATTCATTTGGCGTGGAGATTTGACTATCGCATTACTTTTTGGTGTTGCTTTGACTCTTCCACCTTCAGCACCCCCTATATTAGTTTTTTGACGTACTCTACCAGTAGGATCTTACATGATCAACATTGGTGGATGCATCAATGATGGATTTGCTAGTGATGTGGACATTAATCGAGACCAGGATAGACATTGCATTGGTGCTTTCTCGTCATCATATCGAGATTGCCTTATTTTGGAGGCTAAGTTAAGGACTATCTTGAATGAAATTTTACTTGCTCGACGACTTGGAGTATGAAGGCTAACTAGTCCGTAGCCATTCACTGCATTGCTAGGGGTAGAGGACCATGAGTAATTCAGATCGACATATCAAACATCTTCTCTCTTTTGATCGTGAGATAATATTTCTCACATTTATCAGGAACCGAGTTGCAAATTCACTTGCATCTGATGGTTAGGATGAGCGTTATTATCAGGAGTCTGAAACTCACTGAGTTTGTGTTGATTTTTTCCTTAAAACAAAGGCTAGCCTAAGGCACTATAGGCTAACTATGATGTAGGTGCACTAGTTGTATTGAATACAACTTGCAAAAGGTGTGCTACTCTTTAAACAAGCTACAAAACTTGTAAACTTTTGATGTGGGATTCAAATCCACACTTTAGACACTTAAATATTCTAATGAGCCGTAATATCTTATGAGCATCTTATAAGAGACTCTTCCAATTTGACCCATGAATTGTTATGACCCACAACATTAATTATACCAAATTTAAAGTTCAACCTAATTAGTTCCAACAAATATATAAGCTTCTAAATCACTAAGTGGAGAGTTCGCAAATATTTAGACTTTTCCACTTTATAAATGTTTACTAAATCTGGATTTTTCTATTATACATTTAAATAGTTATAAAATCTAAAAATCAATTTGGAAAATGTAAATAATAGAAATTATGGAATCGAGTAAATGTATAGTCTAAAGAATCTGAAATGTGATTATATAATTTGGAATGTAAACTAGATTGTCATCTAATGATAGTAAGAGCAGATATCTAAAAATCTATGAACTGCAGAAACTAAAATCTATATATTATAACTAATAAACCATACATTATAAAAAAATCACACTAAAAAATGTACCTAATGAATAACATCACCCATGTATGGAGTACAAGGCAAAGCTACTCCATTATGATAATCTGTAATATGTCTTCTGATAATTTGGTCATACGTGTGTGGAGTTACCTTAAAAGGCTAAACACCCCGTACACAACATAAAACATATGTGTACGAGAGGGCATTAGAGTCCCAAAGCTTTAAATCTTGTAACGATGGTCCCAAACCATTGATATATTGTATCTCGGGTCCATAACCTTTAAAAAGCAGGCAGACATGGTCCTTTCTTTATGAAAACTATTAGATTGACTGTTAAATAGTTAAAATATACTTAAAATGACCAATCTACCTTTTTTTCCAATTAAATCATAAAAATGGAAGAAGAAAAGAAAAAGGAAAAAGAAACACAAAGGGAAAAGGAAAAATAAAACAAAAATTTGCAACCCCCCTTCCATCGCTTCTCCTCAAAAATCGCAGCGGCCAACTATCACTCACCTCATCCTCAAATCCTGTTGTTCTCTCTCTGTAACCAACCCCTTTATAGAAACTTTTTTTGCTTGATCATTTTTATCTACTACAACCACCAACATCCAACCTTCCTCCACCACATCTATCCTCAAGGCTGCCACAATCGTCCCCACCAGTACTAAAATTGTAACGGCTCGATCGTCATACTCAAACTGTTATATCATACGTACTATCTGCTTTAAGACAGCCTTTGCCCATCTTTAACCTCACGTCTTTCTATCGCGTCCTCTAGATTCAATTTAAATCTCCTATGGCAAATGTCTTGAGTTTGAATACTGGGAGTGAGAAGAAATTCATAAGGGATAAGATGAGTTTAGACTTCATAAAGCGGACAATGTGTATGATATAACAACTTGGATACAGAAGTTCGTATCGATACAAAAATTGCACCTTAGGATATGTTCTTTGTGTTACTATCCCACTACGACATCAAAGTTAACAAGAAATAGTGAAATTTCAAGATAACCCCCAAATGATATATTACATATAGAAAGCCACCCTTCAAATCCACACCATATTTTTAAGATAACCAAATTATCAAAACACAAAATCTGAGTTCAAGAAAGATCGCAAATGTAAATCTAAGAGAATTTATTATGCGAAAAATGAGCCTCTCTAAATAGAAACAAGATCAACCTACATTTGTTGTATTGTAGATAATTACACCCCCTCACAAAATTATAAACATATAGATAGATAAATAAAGAAAAAAAAACACTGAAGAGACAATAAGTAGGGGAGAGAATCTGAGGGCTTATTTTTAAAAAATTTGTCGAATCAATTATACATGGGAACAAGAATTAAGGAAATAAAAATCCTATTAAAAACGCAAACTCAAATCTAAAAGGCTAAATCTAAGGCAACTTATTTAAATGCTTTACCTCTCTACTTCTGATTTCCTTTTCCAAATGCGTGTTGGAGATGAGTTTTTAAAGATGTTTTATATAGATTTGCAAGGTTTGGAGGCTATGAAAAATGATGGTGGTGTAGCCGATGTTTTATTATAGATTGTGTCCACTGATGCTATTGTTGACAGTATTAGCGATAGTGGTTGTAGCAACCACTAATGGTGGGATTTAGGTACGTTTATTGAGGAAGAAAATGGCGTAGTGGAAGGGGTGGGTGGGATTAGGTGTGTACCAACTTTTTCCTATACTTTAAAGCTTGTTTGTAAAAGATTTTCTAAATCAAATTTTCCCTAAAATCATTTTCAACCACACATTTTATAAAACCCACAACTTTTCGCCACTTTTTAACCACATATTATCCAAAAAAATCATTTTCCATGGAAAATCTATGCAAAACGAGCCCTTATTTCTTTTTTTTTCCTTAGTTCCTTTATTTTATTTCATTTTCTTTATTTTATATTAAACCAAGGATAGAATAAGCATTTTACTCAAAAATTGACATTTTTTAAGGATCACATTAACGTTTTACGTTAGAAAAGTACTAAGCTAACATTTGAAAGGTTTAGGATCCTGANTTTTTTTTTCCTTAGTTCCTTTATTTTATTTCATTTTCTTTATTTTATATTAAACCAAGGATAGAATAAGCATTTTACTCAAAAATTGACATTTTTTAAGGATCACATTAACGTTTTACGTTAGAAAAGTACTAAGCTAACATTTGAAAGGTTTAGGATCCTGAGTGCTAGATATCAAAGGTTTGGGACGGACCCTATTGCCACATGGTTTCAAGGTTTCAGACCCCCAATGCTATTTACCCTTAAATTTTTTACTT
>CAIGRN010016171.1:0-18424 GCA_903798345.1 Fraxinus anomala
CACAAATATTTGTTTTTGATTTCATCCTTGATGTGTCCCTTCAGTGTTGAACTTGTAAGGTCCTGCTATTAGAGTGCTCTAAAGAACGAGTATATGGGATGATGGGGAAGGGAGATTCGTAGATATACCGAATAGAGGAGCAAGAGCTAAACCTCCCCTCCAATTTATAGGACGAAACAACCAACTAGTATAGAGAAAAGAAATCATGCGGTAAAGCCTCCAGATAATTCGTCTAGGCACCATACAGACCTTGCTTATGCTTCGCACCATTCTACTCAGTCTATAGAAACCAGAAAATCAATAGAAAAATGATAGTACGGATGTGACCCTAACGAACGTACTGACTAGAATATCTCTATATCTGGTAATGTCTAACTGCCTCTCCTGATTGTATAGATGCCTGAAATATATCCCCAAAGTGCTTCCATACTTGGTCAGAGATAGTTCTACCTCTGAAGATATGTGCGATTGTCTCAATCTCCCAAAAACACTAACATCAAGAAGCCATGTTATTGTACACATCAACCGATAAGACACTTTACTGGGTATGATAGTGCTATACATCAACCGATAAGAATTCTACGTTTGTCGACTTGATCGGACTAACTGTCATGCTCAATTGGTAGTAAAGCTACCATCAGGTACGAGTTGATCTAGGCATCAACACATAAAAGGAACAATCCCAAGCTGCTCTGCCATAAATGGTGGAAGAGCCTGTAGTAGTTGTCCAATATCCCAACTAGTACTATCATAAAAGTCCTGCACTATCGCAGATGTGTCCTGTCAGTGTGGGAATAAGGACGCCATGGTAGCATCGCTTATTCAACAATCATGTTAGAAGAATATACATCCTACTCCAAAATGCTATGCAGTCGTTGGCTCGATCTGTGGTCCAACCAACTTCAGTCTTTTCAAGGCAGGAGAGGCTGCATAGATAATTGCAGCAAATGAAGCATGTATCTCCCTACAATATTTTCCCAGTAATAATTGATCCTATCATAATCTCTGAGAATGGAATAACCACCAAAACTTCATGGAAAAAGTGTCAACCACATCCTATAGACTGTAGTCCCCTGAAGCTAAGATCATCCTCATCAGTAGGATGACAAACATCTTTACATCTCGTCTCAATAGATGGTGCGCTTTATCCTTAGAATCCTAAATAAATTGCGCAAAAATGCTCTCCAATTTATTTGGTATAGCATTGTGAGGCTTCATAATCTGAAGAAGATATAAGGGTAAAGATGAAAGTACAGACCTGACAAAGTAATCCGACCCCTAGGCACTAAAAGCCATGAAGCTCAATCTGAAATCCTATTCCTAACCTTTTGAATGAGGTCATCGTATAAGAAGCTCCTTTTGGCCCTTTTATATAAGGGGACCCCAGATAAGTAAAACACAGCTGATGATATTTGAATCTAGTTATGTGTTCCAATCTTGTTATCTAACTAGTGGATGCTCGTTTAGGCAATATAAGACCGCTCTTGTCCTTACCAAAAACTCCCTCATAACACTCCAAATAGTCAAGGACTTTATTGATAGACTATTTTTGTTTGTTGGCCAATATAATTATATCATCAGCAAATGAAAGGTGGGAGACAAGAGTAATACTTCCATGTCAATTGCCAACTAAGGTATGTCTGAAACTACCAAGTGAGTAGGCGAGAGAAATAATCTGCAGCAATGATGAATAAGGATGTAGAGATGGGATCACCTTGTCGAAGTCCTCGTGATAATGGAAAGAATCCAAAGGCCGACCATTCAAGAGTACTGAGAAACAATACTGTAAAATCCACCATCTGATTTGTCAACCTAAATCTGATCAAATCCAAAAGCCTCCAACATAGAATAGATAAAATCCCAATCCATGTTCTTCCTATTTCTGTTTAGGGAATGCTATTATGCTTCAAGCCAATATCAAGTTCTTCTTGTTATAATGGGCTTATGATCATAGCCTAATATTTTTTACCTAATGATTTTTGAAAGTGTTCAGTTGCAATGCATTCAAATGGATATTAAAGAATGCTGATAATGCAAGTTTAGTTTGAACCTTTATAAGATATCTTAAACTCTAACGGATGAATTTTTTTTAACGTGGTTTGCTGATGTCAATTTGATTGAATACTTCTATCGACATTTGGGGAAGGAATTAAGAAGCTGAAAATAATATACGAATACATCTTTATATTATCTAGATATTCGTAAAAGATAGTTCGAAAGATAATTCATTTAAATACATTACTGATCAAAGAGTTTAAGAATATCTCACACGCCAGCTTTAAATGTTTCGACTCAAATTGACATCCCAGGAAGACAAATTCTTAATATTATATTTGATATATCAATGGCATGCCTAAAGGGTAAATACATTCTATTCTAGAAAAAAAAAATCTCTAAAAGAAAATGAAGCAAATAGAGAAAATGGTCACATTCAGGAGGGGTGTACTTTAAGATAATATATATAGACACAACTAATTATAAGACTCTAGAAGAGGCTTAAATTCTTGAATATTGGAAGTGTAGATATCAACAAAGGTTGTGTCGTTATGAGAATGAAATAGAATTAAAAAAAAAAAAAAAAAGATGTTTTCAACAGTACTTTTATACGTGGTGTACTACTTCGTATTATAAAAGACAATGATATTGAAATATATTCATCAAATCATATCGATAGAAGAAATGATTGACCAAATAAATTAACGCATTCCTAACAAAATTTAGTTACTAGAGAAACATAAAGTTTCTAGATCTATAGTCAGAGCAAAAAATAAAGTCGTAATATATAATATACGACTTTTAGCATAATGAATTTCATAAAGATTTGTATAAATAGATAAATTATCATGTGGTGGATGTTATTAAAATTCTCTATATTGTTGGCCTGACAATGAAATTTGATATGCTCATAATAAATGTGATTATATGCACAACTTATCTTATATGGTTTTAATAGTATCCTTAAAGGATTTTATGTCTAAAACATATAATTCAAGTGATATTATCATGAGGGAGAGTGAATACCCATTATAATCTTTTTTTTTCCGTGATCAATGTTTTGTCCAATGGCTTTTTTTTGGAAAGGTTTTTAATAAGATAACTTTTTTTGCGTACTAAAAATAATTATGTACTCTTTTTCCTTCATTAAAATTTTTCCAATTGGATTTTTCTTAATAAGATTTTAACGAGACATAATTTTTTATGTAATGATGCCCATAAACTACAAGACAATAATCCTCAAAATAATACTCTTATATAATACAAATTGTGTATGACTCCTGAAGAAAACAACAACACAATCTATTTCTTAATAGACCATCATGTGACTAAAGACGTACAAAAATTGATAAATATCATCTATAAAGACGATATTGCTCAAAGGTTGTAAAAAAAAAGACAACACAAAATATGTTTTACCAGAATTGTAATATTGCAGACATTGATGTACAAAACATGAGTGACTCGATATAAAAAAATTTATCTATTGAAATAAGGGAAAAGCTGTTGTACTTTTTTTCCTTCGCTGAAGTTTTATTCCATTGGATTTTTTTATAAAGTTTTAACGAGACATATATTTTGTAATGTCATTCAAGGGGAGTGTTGTAAATTATGTGTTTATTAGTAAATGATAATTATATCCCTACAACCCTATTTTTTATTACCATTATATCCTTAATTCTTCTCTATAAATATGTGACTTTAGTTCTCAATAAAATACACATAAGCCTATTAATTTTTTTACTTTCTTCTTTCTTTTTTTTTTTTTTCTCTCTCTATTCTATAACAGACAGATATTTATGTATTTCTCCAAAAAATGAAGAAATATCTACAATCAAGATTACAAATCCCCTACTTATTAGAAAACACATATGATTACATATATCAAGCCTAAATATATTTGACAGAACAAGTGATAGCACAGTGTGTGTTTGACAGCACAGACTATTGCACGGTTCAAGCCTTACTATATTAGACTTGTATAGCTTAACTATTTCTTTCATTCCATGTATAGAACCATTTTCCTCTATAAACGAGAAACCATTCCCATGTAAACACACACAGAATCATTAAGGATTCTCAGTTAATACAAAGAATGTTTCTTTTCATTTTCATATTTATTACTACTAGTATTGACAAACAATTAGAAAAAAAAAAAACCAAAGAGAGGGATTCTTACATGATTATAAGTGGGCTGCTAATGCACGTTGATGGGTGACAACGAGTTGAAATTAATTAACATTGTTGAGGCCCATCTTTGTGACAGTGGACGACTGTTACCATGTTCAGTAAAGTTAAAAGACTTATTTATATATTGGACAATGCTACAGAGAATAAATGCTATTTTATTCCTAAGAATTATGATAAAAATTGATTCATAGAGTGGCTTAATGAAATGGTCAAGCCGAAAAATGTTCTTTATTTTCTTCTAGGGGTTGGGTGAGATAGAGCTCACTGTCCACCCCTAGATCCACCCTGATCTTCTCTCGCAACTTCTTGTTCATTTTATTTAAAAGTTTAAATTACAAGGCAAATATCTTAGTAAACATTTTTAAAGTATGTACCATTTTGAGAGATTTTTTAACTAAAAATATGATTTTCAAGCCGTTTCCATTTTCACGTATTCTATTTACAAATTTCTTGTTACAAGATTAGGGGAAGTTATCAGATGTTGATCGAGGTTGAAAACTCGAATTCAAAATTAAAATCACTCCACTTAACATGTCCTTTTAGGATTGTGGGTCAAGTCAATAAACATGGGTAGTACATGACCCACTTTCCTACGCGATATTGCTAGTCTATTTAACTTTATTCTAGTTTTTTTTTTTTTTTTGAGTGAATTAACTTTGTGTTTCAACTGGTTGGAGATTAAATTTTTTATCCTTCTCTCAACTTTTTTTCTGCTTTTCTTTCTTTTCAACAAATAAAGACTCCATTTTTGTGGTGTTTTGAATTTAGAAAAATAAAAAGGCTCGATATAGTTCCTGATGCCTAAAGATAGCTTTCACTTTCGAAGAGGTGTATGGTAATATTTGTCACTTTTCATGCATCAACCATAGTTAGTGGATTCTAGAAAACTCTAAAATGTTTGCTTTGCTGTCCAAAATTTCAGGCTTACTTTCTGTTCTTTCTTTGTGAATCACCTTATCTTCTACCTATATAATTCAGCCAACGAAAAACACACGCATAAAGTAAATTGCATCTTTCCATTTGGTTGGTAAAAGATGATACGCAAAAGTATTTATGTTGGAGAAAAAGGGATGTTCAAGACGTGAAAGGAATACTAAATGATTTTATCTTTATATGCATGTTCTACACAATAAAAAAATTTGAAAAATAAATAAAAGATGAAATTTGATGCACACCTCAGAGTCTGTTAATCATGAAATCAATGATCTCATTCGGGATAAGAGTGATGTTGAGTTACACTTGTGAAAGAATCCCTCAATTCCAGTTAAGGGTGACCTACCAACAATAGGGCTAAACTGGATGACATCCATTCGCGAAGATTAATGTGCTAGAAAATAAAAAGTTTGGAACGTTCAAAAGTTGACAGATACTCGATAGGAGCCCAAGTGGTCACCTACGATAGATTGAAGAATATTTTCCTAAACAAAATTTATTGTGGATTTTTTTATACCCAACAAAGAAAAATTAGAGAACTTGGATTTGACAAAAAAAAAAATTAGGGTTGAGTTTATGAGACATTATATGCTGTATAAAATAAAGCAGCATAATCCTGATTATAAATAATAGTAGATTAACCATAAACTACTTGAAGTAAAATGAAAAATGAAACATTAACCAAATAGAATCCAATCAGACAAATGTCAAGTCTTATTACAAGTTAGTGTACAATTGACTTCATCACTTAAGAAAACTAATTACCTGGCCACCTATCTACATCATTTAAAAATATCTAAACTCCCTTTAATCACCTGTAGCCATGATAACTTTTACTTTTTCTTCTCTAAGTAAACACTTGGATGCAAGCTATTTCTTCTTGTTCTCTTCTTAAACTTTCCAGGCATTTACAGGCAGATTTCAAGGCCAGATAGCAGCTAAGAGTGGATCAGGTAGATCCTAATCATGGTCATTATCCATTAATTTAACAAAGAACATATATAGTGAATACTTGACTAGTCATTCTGAGCATAAGCCATGGGGAAATTTTAACTAAAATTGCACTTGTACGATGGTCGAAAACGAGGGTCAATTAAGTGATCTTACTGATGTGATCCAGAATACGAGGACAAGTCCGGGAAAGAATCCATTGGTCATTGAGGAAGGACCAACGACGAGATCGCGGTCAAAGAAGGTCAAGGAGGCCATATGATTGTTTGCTCAAGCTACTGTGAACGAAACATTGATGTCAACAAGCAAATAAACAAATTTCATATTGGGTTTAAAAGAAGAAACAATATGAATCAACTTGGTTCAAGCAGCGGACGAGTAAGCTAGAAAAAGTAATTAAGCAACTGTATAGTTACCCTAGGGCCTAGGCATACGACCACATACCTTTATACTGAGAATTAGAGTGATCGTTTTGGGTGAACTATTCGATCGCATGCCTATACACTATGCGCCCACATAGTACAAGTTCAACACCGAATTTTTCAATTTTTTGAAAGAATCTTATTTTGTTTAAAACCCTATTTTTATGGTAATTCTTGATATTTTGAATATTAATTCTGTTTTTAAGTAGCTTTTATGAGTTCCTTATAAATAGGATACATTTTATTCATTGTAAAAACACACAATTTGAGAGATAATATTGTAAGACATATTATTTTCTTCTCATTCTTCATTGAATTAATTTTGAACTTATCAATAATTAAATTTTTGTGGCGTTCTACAATATAAGTAAGGTTCATAAATTTTGTGATCACATGGTCAAGATATTGTTAGTGATTATCATGGTTCTTTAGTTCAATAATTTATTGGGTCGAGCTTATCAAACGTTGATTCTTGGCATTCTTGAATTTGTTCTAATTTCTCGTGGGTTCCGTAGCTACTGTTACTACGTGGATTCATATCAGTTGGTATGAGAGCAAGACTCTAAAAATCAAGGTTATATCCTTTGTTTTTTTCTTTTTGTTTAAGTCTTTTGTTTTTCATTCTTCGTTTCATCGCATTATTCATTTTTTTTGTCTCCAATTCATAAAATAAAAAAATTCCAAATTTTGTTTGTGTGCTAATCTAGTATCCAAATCATTTTTTTATGGTATCTAGTTGAATTTTCGAACAAAAAAAAAAGAAAATTCGAAAAATTGCCAGCAGCATATAATTTCATTGTTTTTTAGTAAAAAAAAAATCAAATTCAAAAGTGTCCAATTTAAATTCAAGAAATATTTTTTTTTGAATTTATCCGTAGCGTAAGTTCAAATTCCTACATTTTTGAATCATTCCAGACCAATTACTCAATTCTTTGTTTGGACTCCACAAATACCTCGTTTTTTGAATTCATCTACAGCATTTCATTCAAATTCAAAATCCTACATCTTGAGTCATTCTAGATCACTTACATTACTCAATTCTTTGTTTGGACTCCACAAGGGTTAAATTTTGATTGAGATCGAATTAATTTTTTGAAACACTTGCAAGAAATCATTGAATGGAAAAAGGTAGGGTGGTGAGACTAATAAAGGGAAAAAGTCAAATTGAGTGATACGCGAGTGTACACACGTGAAGCAGATATTAAATTAGATTTAGGATGTCTGATAGAGACGATTCTACTTCAAGCGAGAAAAATAGTCAAGTCATCATGACGGAAGAGGTGATACGACGATTTGAAAGGTTGTTTGGTGATATGAGGGATAGAATGGATATGCAAGATGCGTGGATGGAGAGGCAAGACACATTGCTTGCTAATTTACGTAGGGAACAATCTAGAGAAGTTTCTAACACAATGAGGAAAGGTAGGCGAGCGGATTTTGCTGGTGAATGTGAATCGGACAGTGATATTAATGAGATGCATTTGTGGACGTCGAATTAGGAAGAATGAAGGATAGAGGAGTTAGGCATAAAAGGAAGGATAGAGATCATGTTGGAGATGGTGTTAATAAAAGTATGGACAATATGAAAATGACAATTTTTTCATTCTAAGGAATGAATGATCCAGAGGCATACTTGGAGTGGGAAAAGAAAGTGGAATTAATATTTGATTGCCACAACTACTCGGAGGAAAAGAAGGTAAAGATTACGGTACTTAAATTTACCGATTATGTTATCATTT
Source organism: Fraxinus anomala (assembly GCA_903798345.1). NCBI lineage: Eukaryota > Viridiplantae > Streptophyta > Magnoliopsida > Lamiales > Oleaceae > Fraxinus > Fraxinus anomala. The sequence continues at coordinate 8,231 of CAIGRN010016171.1, forward strand.
AGTAGGATCAAGTAGTAACATTTAGGAGGAGAAACCGTGAGAGGCCTATTAATGCATGGGAAGAATTAAGGGATATCATTAGGAAGATGTTCATGCCAAATCATTATTATAGGGAGCTTTACCAAAAATTGTAAAACATCTTCCAAAGTTCTAGGAGTGTGGATGATTATCATAAGGAGATTGAGATTGCTATGATTCGAGCGAATGTAGATGTGGATAGCGATGCCACCATGGCCTGATTTTTGAATGGTTTGAGTAGAGAGATAGCTAATGTGGTAGAGTTGCAACATTATGTAGAGTTGAAAGATATTCTGCATTATGAAGGTGAAAACGCAATTGAAGAGGAATGAGACAACTAGATATTCATCGGGTTCTTCAGGTTCTAACTCTTCTTGAAAATCGAAGTGGGATAACAATAAAGGTGAAAGGGTTGTTTCAAAAGGTAAAACTGAGCTATTAAATGGAAGAGAGGAAGTTGCTAGCAAAGCTACACCCAATGTGGAATCCCAACCCCCTCAGATTCGGGATATCAATTATTTTATATGCTTGGGATCGGTACACAATGTTTCTCAATGTCCAAACAAAATGATGATGATCTTGTGCGACAATAGGAAGTAGTAAGTGATAGTAATGGTGAATATGATGACATGCAGGAATTAGAATATGCTAGCGATAGTAAGAAAGTGGAGTATGTAGTAGGGGAGCTGTTGGTTACACAGCAAGCTTTTGGTGCTCAAATCAAAGTGGATGACTTGAAGTAACAAAGGGAGACTATATTTCATACGAGATGCTACATCAACAATAAAGTATGTAGTATGATTATTGATTGGGGTAGTTGTACCAATGTGGCTAGCACTACACTTGTTGAAAATTTGAGATTAACTATGCTAAAACATTGTAGGCTTTACAAATTGCAATGGTTGAATGAATGTAGAGAGGTTAAGGTAAATAGGCGAGTGTTTGTGAGTTTCTTAATTAGGAAATATCATGATGAAGTAATATCTTATGTAGTTCCTATGCATATGGGACATGTTATGTTAGGAAGACCATGGCAAAATGATAGGAAGGTGATTTATGACGAGTACAAAAATAAGTATAGCTTTACTAAGGATGGAAAATCTATTACTTTTGCACCGTTGACAACACAACAAGTGTATGAAGATTAAATCAAATTAAAAAATAAGGAAGAAAAAGATTGAGAGAAAAGAGGGAGTGAGATTAATCTTTAACAACAAGAGAGCAAAAGAGAAAATAGTGATGTGACTAAAAGTGAGAAAAAAGAGTGGACCACATAGAGTAAAGATAAAAAGTTCTGTGAGAGAAGAGAAAAGTCAAAAGTGAATTTCTTTGCAAAAATGAGTGAGTTGAAGAGGATGGAAGTTGAGAACCAACCAATGATCTTGTTGGTTTATAAGAAATCATTCCTCAATTTTAAGGAAGCTAATATATCCCGCCCTACTTTGGCGACTTTGTTGTTGTAGGAATTCGAAGATATGGGCTACCACTCATTCGAGACATTGAATATCAAATTGATTTCGTACTTAGAGCTGTTATTCCAAACAGGCCGACTTATCGAAGTAATCCCGAGGAGACTAAGGAATTTCAAAGGCAAGTAAAAGAATTGAAAAGCAAAAGGTATGTGAGGGAGAGTATGAGTCCATGTGTCGTGCCAGTGCTAGTTGTACTAAAGAAATATGAAATTTGGAGGATGTGTGTCGATTGCAGGGCCATCAACAATATAACAGTAAAATATCGTTATCTTATTCCTAAGTTAGATGATATGTTAGATAAATTACATGAATCATTCATATTTAGTAAAAATGATCTTAAAAGTAGTTATCATCAAATTAGGATCGGGGAAGGAGGTGAATGTAAAACCACTTTTAAAACTAAATATGGGTTGTATAAGTGGTTAGTCATGTCATTTGGACTTACTAAATTTGGACTTACTAATGCACCTATAATCTTTATGAGATTAATGAATCACGTTTCACGTGCATTCATAGATAAATTCATAGTAGTTTATTTTGATGACATATTGATACATAGTAAAGATCTAAATGAACATTTAAGGCATTTAAGATGCTTGTAGTCTTAAGGCAAAAACAACTTTATGCTAACTTTAAAAATGACATATTTGCAAGGAAAAAGTTGTTTTTTTTTATGTTATTAATGCAAACGGTAATGAAGTGGATGAGGAAAAAATCAAAGCTACCTAAAAGCATAACTGAAATAAGAAATTTCCATGGGTTAGCTAGTTGTTATATGCATTTTGTTAAAAATTTTAGCACACTTGCAATACCACTCAAGGAAATTATAAAAAAAAGTGTAGGATTTCATTGCGGCGTTGAACAAGAACATGCTTTTACTATTAAGGATAGGTTATGTACCGTACAGGTTTTATTACTACCTAACTTTAACAATACTTTTGAGATTGAATGTGGTGCCTCGAAAATAGGTATTTGAGCTGTCTTAATGCTGGAACAAAAGCCAATAGCTTACTTCAGTGAAAAGCAAAGTGGAGCAGCTCTTAACTATTCTACATATAAAAAAGAGTTGTATGCATTTGTTCGAGCTTTGGAGACATGACTGCCTTATCTATTGTTAAAGGAATTCGTGATTCACACCAACCATGAGTCATTGAAGCATTTAATTGGTCAAAGTAAGCTAAACAAGAGACGTGCAAAGTGGATAGAGTTGATCGAGACATTTCCATATGTTGTTCAGTACAAATAAGGTAACGAAAATGTAGTAGCGAATCCTTTGTCAAGAAGGTACGTACTTCTAATTTTTTTAGGTGCTACATTGCGAGGATTTGAATATGTTAAGGACATGTATGCTAATAATCTAGATTTTTTTAATATATAAGAATCATGTGATAAGGAGGCCATGGATAAATTCTTTAGGCATGATGGGTATTTATTTCGGAAAAATAAGTTATATGTTTAAATGTTCAATGAGAGAATTATTAGTATATGAAGCACATAGTGGAGGTGGTCATTTTAGGGTTAAAAAGACCTTAGAGATTCTAGGTGAACATTTTTATTGGCTTAAGATGAAAGTTGATGTTGATCGAGTGTGTAGTCGATGCATCACTTGTAAAATAGCTAAATCTAAGGTTTTATATCAGGGTTTATATATGTCATTATCTATTTCTAGTGAACATTGGGTTGATGTGTCTGTGAATTTTGTGTTGGGTTTACCTAGGACTAAGAAATAAAGAGATTCTATATTTGTGGTGGTAGATAGATTTAGTAAGAGCACATTTTATTCAATGTCATAAAATTGATGATGCCACCAATATTGTCGACTTATTCTTTAAGGAAGTAGTGCGCTTACATGGGATTCCTAGAAGCATTGTATCAGATATGAACGTTACATTCGTTAGTCACTTTTGGAGGATTTTGTGGAATAAGTTATGAACCAAGCTATTGTTTTCTACTACTTGTCACCCACAAACACATGGGCAAAGTAAGATAGTTAATAGAACTATAATACAATTGTTACACACTATAGTTAGTAAGAATTTGAAGAGTTGGGATGGGTGTTTACATTTCTGGAATTTGCATATAATAGGGCCACACATTCTACTACTTCTTATTCACCATTTGAAATTGTATATGGTTTTAATTCACTAACAACTTTGGAATTAATTCATTTTCCTATGAATGAAAGAGGTAGTTTAGATAAAAAGAAGAAAGCTGACTTGGTGAAATCGCTCCATAAAAAGGTAAGGTTGCAAATTGAGAAGAAAAATGAACACTATACTTCACAAGTAAATAAGGGACGAAAGGGCGCTACATTTGAACCANATGAAAAGGTAAGGTTGCAAATTGAGAAGAAAAATGAACACTATACTTCACAAGTAAATAAGGGACGAAAGGGCGCTACATTTGAACCAGGAGATTGGGTTTGGGTAAACTTGAGAAAAGAGCGCTTCCCATATCAAAGGAATACAAAGTTGCAAACAATGGGAGATGGATCATTCCAAGTTCTTGAAAAGATTAATGACAATGCCTACAAATTAGATTTTTTCAGGTAAGTATAATGTTTCGGCTACTTTTAATGTCTCCAATCTTTCTCTCTTTGATGCAGGTACAGATTCGAGGTCAAATCCTTTCGAAGATAGGGGTGATGTGATCGAGGATACGAAAGCAAATCTCGAAAATGATCCATTGGTCATTGAAGAAGGACCAATGACGAAGTCGTGGGCAAAGAAGGTCAAGGAGGCTATAGGATTGCTTATTCAAGCTACAGTGGACGAAACATTAATCACAACAAGTAAAACAACAAGTTTCATGTTGAGTTTGGTAGAAGAAACTAGATGTTTCAACTTGGTTCAATCAACCAACGAGAAAGTTGGAAAAAGTAACTATGCAACCGCATAGTTATCCTAGCATGCCTCTATACTGAGAATTAGAGTGCTCCTTTTGGGTGAACAATGCGACCGCATGCCCATATACTATGCGGCCGATAGTACAAGTTCACCACCGAATTTTTTAATTTTTAGAAAGAATCTTATTTTATTTAAAACTCTAATTTTATTTTAATTCTTTATATTTTGAATATTAATTCCATTTTTAAGTATATTTTAAGGATTCTTTATAAATATGACTCATTCCATTCATTGTAAAAATACACAATTTGATAGATAATATTGCGAGGTATATTGTTGTCTTCTAGTTCTTCATTGAATTAATTTTGAAGTTATTAAGAATTAAATTCATAGGACGTTCTACAATATAAGTAAGATTTATAAGTTTTGTGATCACGGGTTCAACATATTTTTAGCGATTGTCTTGGTTCTTTGGTTCAATAATTTTTTGGGTCGAACTTATCAAGTTGATTTTTGACTTTCTTGGATTTGTTCTAATTTTTCGTGGGTTTCGTAGATACTATTGCTACGTGGGTTCGCATCATTTACTCTTTAGTAAAATCATCTTTGGAGAATAAAATTTCCTCTAAATTAGAAAATTATGAATTTTTTTTTGTGAGTTTTTCAGACATTTCAGAAAATTTTCGAACGTTTCCAAATTAGTGGGAAATGCTAGATTCGTGCAACCTAGCCTACAAGTTAGTGAGAAAAAACAAACAATCATGCTACATGTACATTCATATCTACATTCTGACTTGTAGAATTTAGCCCCTGTTTGGCCCCCATTTGAGGGGGTTGAAAATTTTTAGAATTGTGATCGATGGGAGAATGTGTGGTGGAAAAATTTTAGATTTGTGAGTAATATATTTTGTTTGATTAATGTATGGTTAAAATGAAGAGAGAGAAAAATTAATATAATGGAATGAAATTTAATGAGGCTCAAACGGGGGCTTATACTATCTCAAATAATCTTCTACAAAAACACTTTTCATCCAATCACTCATCTTTGGCCACATATACATGTGTAAACGAAGGTGTCATCATTTTCTACTAATGGCTTTACCTTAAAAAAACAAATTCTATATCTGACACATATTATAAGTAATTGTTGAAGGGACTCTTTAAAAAGTGTGGAGGCTAAGAGTTCTTTTGGAAACCCTGGTTACCCTATATCTATATTCACTTATTTGATTGTCACCATTTAAGGTTTTTCTTGTTTTCAGTAACATATATCGAGTTCATATTAATTTATTGGCTTGCACACGTCAAATGTTGATATTACTTTGATAAATTATCATTATCAGCACCCGTTTGGTCCATTATTTCACATTATAACGAAACGAATATAAATTTTTTGGAGAATGTGTGATTAAAAAAGAAGTAAATTCTTAGTTTACATTTAATATTATTTTATTAAAAAATATATGATTTATATAAAGAGAGAGAAAAATAAATTATAATTGAATAAAAAATAATGAGGCCTAACATAGTGTCATTATCCTCTAGTCATTTCCTTGGTCAATAATTTACTAACCTAAAATGTCAGCTTTCTTTTGATCTAGGTGAAGTCAGCATGTATTCAAATGATATTATTAGAATATATCTACGTCAAGATAGCTATAAAAAATTAATGCTTGAATAATTTTAGACACCACTAAAGTAGGGATGTCAACGAGTCGAGTTGAGTTGAATCGCGAACTAAAGAAATTGGTTCGAACTTTTTTTGGCCCAAGCCGAGTTGAGCAAAAGCTCAACCGAAAAATTCAGACTCGATTCGAGCTTTCAACTCTGGCCTAGAGAGTCGAGTCAGCTCAATTTAATTTTTTTCTTTTTTTGGTGACAAATCTAAATTATTTTTAAAAAATTTAAAATTTTTACAATTTATATATATTATATATTAAATAAAAGTTACAACCCTCCTTTTGTCGGGTGATGGACTAAAGTTGGAGGAGGTAACCAACTTTTAATATTACTTATTTATTTATTTTTGTGCTATTGACTCATTCAGCTTGAATCCTCATTGCCCTCTATCAAATTAGGAGATCAACAATTTTTTTAAGAAAAAATATCTCAGTTTTTGGGATGGTTAATACCCATTCAAATTCACTAAAATACACTGACGGAGTGTAGACCAAAATTAACATCAACTGATCTGGTGGTAAAAGAAATTGATTATATTGTACCTCTGGTAAAGGTAGATTCAATCTAAAGGAATGAGAAAAAAGGATTAGTGTTTGCCCCCATTTTGTTGAAATTATAAATTTTGGAACAGTAGTATATTATATTAAAATGAAAGTGACACCTGACATGCATAAATTGAAATAATGCACAATCACCCGTTGAAATTTCATTTTCCTATTCCTGCCCTTGATGAAATACTACCAATTTACTACTTTACCCTTATTTTTTCTCTACACCCATGACAATTGCAATAGAGGGCAATTTTGGAACAAATCAAAATACCAATAAAAAACGGCTAGTGGGACAAATGAAAGAGATGAGAAATGATTGTATGGTGTGATAGTCGGGCCCGCACGCATGTAGAAAAAATTAAATCCCCACGAAAAAATGGAGGTCAAACAGGGGCTTGGATTCAAAATATTAGTGATCTAGCCCATACATTCTTAAATAAGAATTGTTTTATAAATAAAAGTTGCCTACGTTAGCTGCCTGCAACTGCTATTTTTTATAATTTTTTTATTTTGTTTGAGTTTGGCTGGGCTCGGCTCGCTCGAGCTAACTCGGGCTCAACTCGATGCCCCAAATTGGAGCTCGGCCCGATGGAATCGAGCCACGAGCTAACCTGGCTCGAGCTTTTCTCGAGCTAAGCCACGGGCCGCTAGAGCCACCAATCTACCTTGACATCCCAACACTAAAGTTACTTCAAACATAAAACATATCCACCAATTGTTAAAAGACAGTTTAATATGCTTTTCTCCTCTTACTAGCCGCCTTCACTAAAATATGGATAAAGAATTATATTGATTTGTGTTTACAATTTATCTAACTAATAATGGGGATAACTAAACCTCCAATAAGGTTAAACCAACCTATAATGAGATTAACAACTCATAATGGGGTAAAACAAATTCAACTAAATTGTAGAGAAGAATTAAAAGAACAATTCAAGTCATAGAAGTAGAATTGTAGATGAATTAAAATGCCCAAAAATTTCCTTATCTTGATCTCTTTAAATTCAACACAAATCCAAACTCTCAAATAGTCTTTCAAATGTAACTTCAAATAGAATTTGTCAAATAGACTTCGAATAGGATTCCAAAAACATAAAAAATAGAATTTCGTGCACTATAATTGCAATTCCTATATATATATAAACAACAATATTTGTCATTGCACTCTTTATTATGATATATATAACTGCATATAGTCAAGCAAATCTATACTACAACCGCAATTTAGAGTTCCTTTTACTTTCATACTGCAGTGATGGAAGAAGAAAGATCGACTTTGCCTCCTGGTTTATGTTTTGCTCCGACCGATGAAGAGCTTATAGTTTACTTTCTGTATCAGAAGGCTGCAAGCTTGCCTTGCTACCCTAATCTTATCCCTGATCTTAATCTTTATTCGCCCCATCCGTGGGAGTTAAATGGTATAAAATCTCCTCCAGGCTTTCCTTTTTCTGGGCAGCTCTAATTTTTCCATTTTTTTTTTCTCAATAATACTTCTTGATTATTGAATCGCAACAAGGGATTCGAGTTTGTCAAAGGTTATTGACAAGTGCACGGTTTTCATAAATAGGAGGTGGTGAAATTTGATAACATGATCTTTGTCCGTTCTGATATTAAATATTGAACTACTTCGTTTAAAAGTTGAAGATGCTATTTGTTTAAATTTTATCTTCGACATTCATCACTTTTATGACTAGGATATGCTGTTTCTTTAGTTTAAATGACATTTTTTCTTTTTCTTTTTTTCGTGTTGGCATCTATAGATAAGGCCTTTGTGAGTCGAAGGCAGTGGTATTTCTTCAGCCGAAAGATGCAAAACCGAGCTGCGGAAAATGGGTTTTGGAAGGAGATAGGTGTTGATGAGCCCATACTTACAAGCACTGGAAACAAAGTGGGAAACAAGAAATATCTTGTGTTTTACATTGATGATGTTCACTCAGAGAACAAAACCAATTGGATAATGGAAGAATATCGTCTACTTATTTCACCAAGAGGACAGAATCAGATCCAAGTAAGACAACTATTCACTTTAATTTGTCTTGTAAATTTAGATTTTTTTTTTTTTTTTTTAAAGATTATTAATTGCAAATCCAAAATACAGCTAACTCGATCTGGAAATTACAATTATTTGGTTACTCAAATAAAAATTTTCTGCTACTTTGATATAGGACTTAGATGAATGGGTTCTATGCCGAGTTCATGAGGCAAATATGAGTTCTGATGGGATGAATTTCCCCGAAAGTGATGGTGATGGAGATGAGCTCTCGTATCTTGATGAAGTCTTTTTGTCCATGGAGGATGATCAAGATGAGATCAATTTTCCATATTAGATCAATCAGTCATGTGTAGAAAATACCGTATGGCTTTATTTTGTTTTAATTTCTAGGAATAAAGACAAATATGTACGTATAATATGATAAAAAAGGAAAAAGGAAGTATAATGTTAATAAAAATTAAGTACTGATGTATATATGGGTGTAAATGTCAGAAGAATATGCGTTCATATATTTGGGTATTTATTGTAAATATGAGTCGTGTTTGGTGACCATTCCTTCAAAACTTTTTTTTTCTCGTACTAATTTTCAATCACACATTTGTACAATAAAATATTTTTTTCCTAAACTCAAAAAGTTTAATACTTTTGAACTGCATATTCTTCAAAAATTTACTATTCAAAAACTAATTCTTTAAAAAAAAAAAAAAGGGGGGGCTAAGATAAGTGTAGACTTTGATATAATGCATAAACTTTGCCGACGTTGTGACCCTTGAATGATGTGATGACTTTGATTAGGTTGAAATGAGGATTACGACAGGATTTGCGATCAAGTCCTGTAATTGGACATTTGCTTATAATTAAGCAATTTTATGTACACGCGTGATAACGATATTATGTTTTTATTTGAGGTCCATTTTTCAGGATAGGTTTTATAAAAAATAATTTTTTAAAATAATATGTTGTTAAAAAAAATGTAATTTACGTGCAATAATATTTTATTGAAAATTTGTATTGTTAAAAATGAGTTTGGAGGCACATAAATTTAAAAGAATGGAGCTCACACGTGAACTAAATGAATTTAACTGACACTACAAAATATAGGCATGGAGTGGGTCGATCTGAATATTTCAATAACCGAAATCACCAATTATATTTTTAATATTTCATAAATGGGACCATACGGGTCCTTGTATTATTGGAACCAAACTCAAACTCGAATCGTTGGATCTAGTTCTGGTTCAGGTGTGATTATACCCACAACATTATTTTTATATACATTTAATAAATATTTTCATATAGGTACTTTCAATACATATACAAAACACGCTAATACTCCACAATATTTGTGCAATGAAGAAAATTCAACTAAGAAATTTTCAAGAAGCAAAATAGTGAAGACTAAAAACCACGAAACGATGAGAAAATTAAAGCATTAAAAATTAAATTATGGTTTGAGAAGAGATTATTTTTTCTTAATAAATCTTATTCAATTTATAAGTGAGGCATGTTAAAATTTATAATTTAATTATGAACACAGCTTAAATTCTTCTCCTCTTAAAATGAACTGGCATAAAAATTACTAATTAGATACATAATTATATAGTATCAAGAAATTACAATCCACATATTGAACT
>CAIGRN010016188.1:0-28597 GCA_903798345.1 Fraxinus anomala
TTTTTCTAAAAATTATTTTCAATCGTTGTTTTGATGATAAAATAATTTTATGTATAACCATGTTTGACTCTATTTAAATTTTAAAAAAAATTTATTTGTCATATTAATTTTTAACTACAAGTGATAGAATATTTTGTACGCAAATACAAATTTCTCTATCTTTTAACTATACATTCTTCAAAAAATTATTATTCAATACATCATTTTCCTCTATTTTTATTTATAATGGCTATCAAATAGGAGTATAAATTTACGGCCCTATTTGATGGTAATTAAAATCAGATTTTTAGTAAATTTTGATAACAGGTGATGAAATGTGTGGTTGAAAAGTGATTGATCAGAAAAAAAATGTATGATTAAAATTAATTGTTAAATTCGACTTAAATAAAAATCTAAATTTTAATGGATGTTTAAGCCTCATTCTTTTTTAAAAAATGTATTTTGAAATAGTAGATTGATGAAAAATATGTGGTTAATTATGAAGGAAATGATTTTGATTTATGTGTAACATTCTTTTGATAAAAAATGTGTGGTTAAAAAGAAAAAAGAGAAAAATGTATTTTGGAAAAATAGAAGTCAAATAAGGCCTTAATTTTCACCAGCACATGGGCATCTTTTCATATTTTTTAACTGTACATTCTCCAAAAAAAACCTCATTTTACAAAATATTCTTAAAAATTAACTTTAAATGGGGAGTTAATTGTCCCAATAATCTAGTACTTAGGTTGGCGTATTCGATTGTTTATTACACTTTAAAATATCGAGTTTTGATTTTTCTCAAAGTGTCGGACGTTACACACTGAAATTACTTATGTTTCACATCTCTAATTGAATAGTAGACTTGGCAAACGGATTTAACAGCCAGCGCCTCATGATCGTTAGATGTCCAATCACGAAAGAGGACAATTCACGTAAGGAAAGCGTCTTTGATTACTGACTATACTTTGACAGGCGTATTTGATTTGCTGAATATATTTTGACGGGCCTTTTTAATTGCTCACTATACTATGAACAGATCGAGTTTTGGCCACTAAAAATGTATTTGGTTTGCTATTTTCGAGCCGTTTTCAGTTTTGTAAAATATTGAAAATGTTTGATATGTCGAAAATAAGGATAAATTTATGACATTAAATTCAAAATGCATTTTTTGATGTTTTGAATGTTTTAAGTTCTATTAAAATTTTGAAAACATTCAAAATATGGAAAAAAAAAGTTTAAATAAAATTTTAAAAAATAAAAATGTAAATTCTAACAAATAAAATTATAAAATATTAAAATTCAAAAAAGTAAATTTATAAAAATAAATTTGATAAATTCTAAAAAAAATAAAATATTTGAACGTGTCTATTTTGTGATGTACTTGTTTATATTTTTGAATTTCAAAGAATATTCAAATGACAATATATTTTCATATTATCAATGGCATTAATGCCGCAAAATCTTCTAAACATGGAATAAAATAAGATATTTAAAAAATGGTGTAATATTTCAAATTGACATATTTAGACAAAGTCACCTTAATTGAAATCAAATCGAATTATAGTTACTCAATTAAACAAAATTTAAATAAAACTACTCGTAGGTAACGGTGATCGAATTTAACTTGATTGTGTCACGTATAATATTCCATCAGCAAAATAATTCATTAAAATGTTCAGCCCGGAAAGAACTCATAAATACATGAAAACTCAATATTAAACACATAAAGAAAAAAACTCTTGTTTTCATCCCAGTATCACTTCGAAAATTTAATAATCAAAACTCAACCAACTTAAAGTATAATGAGTATTAAAGACATCGTCAAATTATAGTAAGTAATCAAAAACACCTGGATTGTTCATCTTCCATGATCAGATATCCAACAATAATAAGGTTCCAACCATAAAATCTAGCTATCGGGTCAGTTATTTATTTCATTAGAGACATGAAACGGGAGTAATTTCAATGACTGGCATCCGTCACTTTTAAAAGTCTAGCGACCAAACTTGACATCTTAAAATGTAATGAGTACTGAAGACGTCAATATAAGTCTACTAATTATTATGACAGCTAACTCTAAAACGGGCATTTATTCAATTGTAAGGCTTTCTCAATCATGACCATAATTTCAAGTGGAAATTACACAAAACCCCAATTTTCAAGAGCCATATTCAAAAATCAGATCTCAAGTTTCATTTTTCAAAAATCAGATATTAGGTTTTACTTTCACTTTTTAAAAATCGGATATTTTATTTTTAAATATTAAATATATAATTTTCATCCAAAACCTTAATTAATTTCATCCCAAACTGACAACCCTAAAATTTTCCAACTCATTCTCTCTTCTCTCCGTCTCCTCCTCTTTCACTCTTTCTTCTTTCTTCTCGTCTCGTGTTTCCTCTTCTCACTCTATCTTCTGTCCTCTCTTCTCACACTCTCCTCCTCTTCACCGACTTCACCGACGGAAGTGGCAAACTGAATGCTGTCATGTGCAACACCAAATCGTCGCTATCGCACAGATCGTCGAGCGCCGCTGCCACTCGGACTGTATCGCACAGCAGCGCTCAATGGCGGTGGTGGTTCACGACAGCAGTCTGGCCGTGAAATGATGGGGTTTGGCCGGACCGATGGCGATCTGTAGTTGCGATGATCTGACCGTGAATGATGGGAGTTTTGCCGGATCTGGTAGCGCCGCGATGGTAAGAAGGTGTTGGGGGTGGCGGTGGTGTGATGGCTGGGTGAGTTCTGCGATGTTGTCGATGTGGCGACGGCGACGATTTTATGATACTGTGGGTGGGGATAGTGCGGTGAGTTCTGTGATGTTGTGGGTGTGGCCGTGGTAGTTCGGCGCGTGGTTCACGGCAGCAGTCGACCGTGAAATGATTGGGGTTTGACCAAATTTGGTGAGTGTGTTGGTGGTGTTTGTGACTCTGCTATGTTAGAAAAGTTTGCATCCATGTTATGTTGTTGGGTTGTGGTGGTGGTGTGGTGGTGGTGCGGTGGTGATGGCAATGGTGGTGGCGGTTCTGGCGGTGACGGTGGCGATGGTGCTGTTGGATGGAGTGATGAAGTGATGGTCACACGTTTTGGTAATGGTCACAGATTATTTGGTCGTTTGTGACCATTAAATTGGTTAATCTGTGACCGATAAACAATATGTGACGAATGAAAAATATAAATTGTGACTAAGAAATAATGTGTGACCTAAAAAATTGTTAATTTGTGATCGATAATTTGACAATTTGTGACTGTCTACTAATAACTTATAATATTTGTGATTTGTGACCAAAGAATAAGTTGTAACGTATAAATTTTTCTATTTGTGACCAATGAACAAATTGCGACTTATAAAATTTCTGAATTGTGACCGTAAAATAATTTGTAACGTATAAATTTTTTTATTTGTGACCGTAAAATAATTTATGATTTATAAGATTTTTGATTTGTGACCGATAAACAAATTGTGACATATAAATTTTTTGAATTGTGTTCGTAAAATAATTTGTGACGTTTTAAGTGACCGGTGAACAAATTGTGACTCTAAAATAATTTGTGACCTATGAAATTTTTTATTTGTGACCGTAAAATAATTTGTGACATATAAAATTTTTGAATTGTGATCGTAAAATAATTTGTGACGTTTTAATTTTTTATTTGTGACCGATGAACAAATTGTGACTTATAAAATTTTTCAATTGTGGTCGTAAAATAATTTGTAATATATAAAATTTTTGATTTGTGACCTATTATATAGAATTTGTGACCAAATTATATGGAATTGTGACATTAATATACTTAATAAATAAAATATGTTTAATTAATTAATTTTAAAAAAATTGAGATTTGAAATTTTAAATTTTAAAAAATCTGAAATTTGAAACTTTAAATCTTGTCTCTTAAATTTGAAATTGATGAAACTTAAACTCTTATAAATGAAATTTTCCCTAATTTCAATGTTTAACTTTAAAAAATGTAAATAGTCACCTTGCATTCAATATTATTTTAAAAATCCGTCCATCTATTTCTTTTCATTTAAAAATAATTGATATCACGAGCCAAAGAAATCATGAATTTCTCAAATGATATGAGCGACGAGTGAAAACATCATTAAAAGTCAATAACAAACGTTTTTAAAAACACATTTCCGAAGGAAATCAACGTTGAAACTTGAAAGTACGTTGCCTCTGTGAAATTTTTACCGTATTTATAAGTGAATTTTTCAGTTAGCAATTGGTAGGAAAAAAATAAGGCAAAAACTTTTTTGTGTAAAACCAACCTACGCGCGACTTTAAGAACAAATGCAGAAAACGCACTTTTCCATTGGATTGTATATCCTCTTCGCTGATTTTACTAATGGGCCTTGAAGGTAATGCCATAGCCGAAACTGAACACTATTTTAACGAGGAAATAATATATACATCAGGTGTTTATTATAATCCATTTCAATTTAAAAAAATAAGTTTTAAATATTCAGAAGTCACGTGATAGATAATATATTATATTACATGAAAATTTGGTTCTTATAAATATTCATCCTAAAATTAAGTATTTAGTTATAATGTGCTTCCATTTCATACAGGACAATCTAATTTAACAAACTATGATGATCCAAAAAAAAGGTACGAGAAAATTTTGAAACAAATAATATCGATTCCCACTACCGAAATCTGATTCATTGAAAATTGTGGATTTTTTAGGTCACAAATTATAATATCAACACTGTAGAGCATATTTTTTAAGACAACAATCACAAATTTGGGTCTATTATTTTCATCGTTTAACTCGATGGTGATTATCACGAGATAGGTTTGAACTGTTTCGAAGTCACAATTGATGACGAATAATATTATATTGTTGCTGGATCTTCCTCTTTTTGAATTGACGAAACAGTGTCGAAGCTTCAACCGTGAGTTGCTAGGATGGAAATTGAAAAGATCCATTGGGCTGTAAAGTGTGACATCAAAAAGATTCATTAGCATGTAAACTGTAAATTTTAGTGACGGAAATTGAAAAGATCCATTATTACCTGTAGTATTGATCAAGTGGCTTGTGTTATGTAACCTATTGATATGGATATGCGACATATACGTTATGAGCTGAAAAATGTTACCGCCAATATTGATCCAATAACTTGTGCAATTCATTTAGATTTTGTGACCTACGTATGCACCATGATATGTGACATGTGAATTGTTACACGTGATATTCATTCAATGGCCCGTGATAAATTCTATTGGATCTGTAACTTGTGGATATTGATACGTTATCTGTGCAACATGACATGTGACATGCAAATTGTGACCTACGAACTTGAATTTGTGACCTGTTACCAGGGCACAAGGACATGTGACGTCTAATCTGTGACATATACAATATGACATATGACCTGTGAATATAAATCAATTATCTATGACCAATTCTATTTAATTTGTGACTTATGAATATTAATTTGTGATCTATGCACAATGATCCATGAGTGACATGTAACAAGTGAATGTTGAACTTTAACAATGGAACTATGACTCGTAATCAGGGACTTGTGACCCATGCAAATGAACATGTAATAATTAACAGTACATTCTATGAACATGGGATCATCGCAAAACCACCACTAGCACCAACACTACCCGCTAGCACCTCCACTTGCACCACCTCACCGTCATAGCCATCTTCACCACCACCTCACCATCATCTTGTAAATCCACGATAAAACACCAATTCCCTCCACCGTGAAGCCTTCGAAAGTTGGAAAACCAAAACCCAACATGAAAATTGTTGTTACCAGAGGCACCAGATTCGGGTTGAACAGTACTAGCAAAGTAATGGCCAAAGTGAAAAATTATCACAGTTGCGACTAGGGTCAGTCCTAAAAAAATTGGAAGGATCCGCTGACAGTGAAGGTGGGCAGTCGCGGCCTTCGCTACCCGGTAGTGTCATTGTCGCTGTGCAGCGTCTTTACAATCAGTTGCGGTGAAGCGTGATGCTACGACATGTGAGCGCTGCTCCGGTGTTCTTCCGGTGTCTCTCAACACTAGAGCTCACGTGTGATAAAGAGATAGAGAAGAGAAGAAAGATGATAAATAGACAGATTATGGAGGAAAATGATTTAGGGTGGATGGGGTGGGGTGAGTATGTAAATTATTTTAATTTTATAATATTAAAAAGTTAAATTATCACATGATTTTTGAATAAAGAATTTTTAAGTATGATATTGAAAAGTTGAAAAGCACGTGTAAGTGTAATTTTCACCTTTAAACAATTATTATTTTCTCCATTTGTATTTTACATTAGTTTTAAAAATACCCATTTTCACTTTTTATTTTTTGATAGTTGATACTTATGAACAATGACAAAAAGACATTTCAAAAAAATGAAACTATCTACATATGATTTTTAAAACTAATGTTTCATACAATTTGACTTTAAATAATTTTAAATTTAAAATGTGTTAGCATTTTAAATCACTCTGTTCTAGAAGTATCTAGGTTTATTTTTCCAAAATAGAGGAGGAAATTATAATTTTATTAAAAAAGCAAGAGCCATCCAGGATTGGTGATATGAAGCGCATGTTTGGGAGATGTTTATAGTCAATGTCAATTATAAATAGATACAAAATAGCGGTCGATATGTGGGTACATAATGCGTGTATCGAAGTTAGCTCAAAATTAGACTAGTTAGACGGTCGCTTAAGGCCTCCGATTTATTGAATGTCTTCAATTTTAACGTTTATATATTTTACTTTTATTTTTGCTTAAATTTTTTTATGTTAATTAATAATATAGAAAACAATAAAGACGAATGCTTTTTAGTTAATAATTTAATTTACTAAATAAAATTTCTTAATGTAAATAAATTTTTATATTTAAATTTATTACTAACCTATAATTTTTTTCGCAAACAATATAAAAGTTTAAAAATAACTTACAGGTCAGTAATATTATAAGGAATGGAAAAATGGATTTTTACTTATTTGTTAATATCTTACAAAAACATAAAAATATAGAAAGAATACAGTTTCGTGATTGTCACCGACAAATTTTCGTTAGTGATTCTCAACAATGTTGGCGACATTGTCGACAATAATCTCTGATAAAAGTTTATAGATGATCAACAACAATATGGTTATCAATAATTCCATAAGAATCTCCAATATATACTGATTTTCATAAGAATCACCACTAGTCGTATCATCGACGATCACCAATGACTTCTCATCGATACGATTCCCTCAGCATCACTGACATCATCAATGTTGGTAACTGAATTACATACATATTATAAATAGGGAAAATTACAAAGAAATTAATGATTTAAGTTTCAATTTCAATAATTAGGTCTCATGAATTTTATTTCAAAAATCAAGCGTCAAGCCATCCAACATCATTTCACACCTACCACCATCTCCAATTTCACTCCTAACCCTAACCCTCATTTCACCCCATCACTGACCACCACCACCACTTCCCACCACCTATTCCTGATAGAATTACCTTCCAAACACAACTACCACCTTTAATTGGGCCTACAACGCTATATGGGCCCAAAAAAAACTTTCGGAGTCGCGGATCAAAAAACTTGAATTTGGCTACCATCGCAGACCTACACTAATGGCATCACCATCCCATTCTGCCACTAATTTAACCATAGGTTTTCATTAATTGTACCATAATGTATTTTCTACACTTTCGCTACATATACGATCCTATATAGGTGGTTTATCGGTCCAATGGTGAAGGTGTGTTGAAGGTGATGGTGGTTTGACTATGGAGGTATGGTGTATTAAAGGTGAATGTGGAGGTGGTGATGGAGGTTTGATTGTAGATGCGGTGGGAGGTTTGAAGTGCGTTAAAGGTAAAGGTGGTGATAGTGACGTTGGTTTGGCAATTGGAGGTGGTAATGGACTTTGAGGTGGAAATGGTGGTGGTTGTGATTGTGATTGACGGTGGCAACGGTGGTGGAGATTGGTGAGTTGAGTTGAAGAGTGATTGTGATCGGTTAATTGGGTAATTTGTGATCTAATAAAATGTGTTATTTGCGACTATAAATGTAATTGTGACATAACTTGTATCTTTATGACCGTTGCATTGTATAATTTGTGACTATTATGCAATCGAGACAACAAAAATTTATGTTATTGCAAATCGTGGCACGATTAATTAAAGGGAAAATTGTAGTAGCGGCTCCAAACATTTTGATTTTTAGCAGACTTTACTTTAACATTTAGTTTGTACCACCAGAGGTCCCATACCTTTCATTCTGTTGAAGCATTTTCATCCATTTGACCATTAGTTGACTAGAGAAGTTGATTTTGACCAAATTTTAAAAGGGTAAAATGATAATTTTGCTATTTTAACATAAAATAATTAGAAAGAAAAAGAAAAGGAAAACAGTACAGAATTGTTCATCATCCCCATCCACCCCCAACCCCCATTCGCCAACCCAAACCAAATCAACTACCCATATTCGCTGCCCCCTCCTTCCACAGCCAACGTCGTCTCCTTCCTTACCAAAACATCAAAATATTTTGTATAATCCTTACTAATTGGAAGCCTGGTTGTGCAAAGAATCCAAGGAAGTATCGAAAGAACATGAAGCATTCATCGACAAATTCGGCTGTTGAATCCTAAAAAACAGAGGCTGCATTTTTTTCCTTTAAAATTCATCGTTGTAGAAGATAATTCAGTTTTCCTTGCTGTTGGAGACATTTTCTCTCGGGCTCGTCACTATCTTAGACACTGATTTTAACAGTAATAGATATGGGTAAATGCTTGCATGGATTTAGTTTTCTAATCTTGGTCTAAATCCCAACAAACTCATACAAATTCCAACAAACCATCAGGGCAATGTATGAATTGGAGATGCTGAATTAGAGATTTTTATTTATTTATTTTGAAGTGAAATTAAGTACGAAACTCGTATGTGATTCAACTATTGAATATCCCAAAGAATGGAAACCTAACTGCAAAATTTCACTAATACATTTTTTTATTTGTTTATTTCGACTAGTCATTTTATCTTTTGATGTTCTTGAAAATATAATCATGCAAAAAGTTGTTTCATGATGAAGATAGTGGGTGGTGGCGACATTTAAGGTCGTTGGAGGTTATGTCGACAGTGGTTGATTTGATTTGGGTTTTAAGGGGCGGGGTAGAGGGGCAGGGGAATGAGGAGAAAGATGATGAACAACTCTATTTTGTTTTCCTTTTCTTTCTTTTTTAATTATTTTATATTAAAATAGTTAAGTTACCATTTTACCTTTTTTTAATTTGGTCAAAATCAACTTCTCTAGTCAACTAATGGTCAAATGGATGGAATTTGTCTGGCGTTGCAACAGAATGAAAGGTTTGTGACCTCTGGTGGCACAAACTAAATGTTAAGGTAAAGTCTGCTAAAAATCAAAAGGCTTGGGACCACTGCTGCAATTTTCCCTTAATTAAATTATAGATCAAAACTTTTATTACACCAAACTATTATCGAGGATTACAAAATGTGACACCTAATTTTTGAAAGAAAATTCAATTTTTTTTATTTTTAAATATGAGTGTTTTTGAATCACATTATTTTGGAAGAATGTATTTTGGAATAATAAATTGATGGATAATGTGTGGTTGAAAAAGAAAGAAAAGTTATGATATGATGGAAAATATTATTTTATTAAAAAATATGTGGTTAAAATAAGTAAAAATTAAAACTGAAAATTTTAATGTGACTCAAACATGGACTATATTTTGAAATCTTTGTACTTGTGTAATCTTTCATGCGTTAAATATCAAGAAGTTGTTACGCTTTAAATGGTTTCTTGCCCACCTTACTTATGGGCCCAAATCTTGACTTTTGCTATGGACATTGACTTTAACCTGTTAATACGAGGAATAATTCAAATAGCAAATTCAACCATTTCATCATTGCAATGATTATTTCTAAGATTTGATCTTCATTTTAATTTCTTAATTACATTTTTTCTCAGTTAAATAATTTTTCACTAAATCAAAAAAAGTTTTTCTTACTTTTAACAACACGATCTCTAAAAAAATTATTTTTTTACAAAATTTATTTTTGAAAAATGAGCCTCAAACATGGACTAGTTTCAATACTATTTTACACGGTAGATAAATAAAGAAGAACAATAAAAAATACGTCTTGCATAAAATATACGAATTTACATATTTATAGAACTGGTCGTGCAGTAAGATTGATTGATGAATAACAATCACATTTAAAAAACATACTCGATGTAATTGATAATAAGGTCATCATATTTATTTGGAAAAATTACAGCAGCGATCCCTAACCTTTCACTTTTTGTAGAATTTACCTTAATTTTCAATTTGTACCAATGAAGGTCCCAAACCTTTGGTAAATTAGCAATAGAGGTCCAAGTTGACCAATCAAATTGATTTTGATCAAATCTAAAATGGGCAAAATGGTAAATTCATTATTTTTTTCACATAAAACGATTTTAAAAAATAATAAAAGGATTTGTTCATCTCCCTACCCCCACTCCCACCATAATGACTCAAAACTTACCATTTTAGTTGTTAAATATATATCGTAAAAATATAACTTTCATAAAAGATATTATCCACAAAGTTACAATAATTAAAAATAAAATACTTTCTTAATCATAAAATTGATTTTTTTAAATCATAAATTATCTCATCTTTATTATATCATCAGTGGACGATTCCAAATTCCAATGCCTCGAACCTCAATTACCTAAAAAGGTGGAAATCATAAATAATGAGATAAAATCCAATAAGTGAACCGCATAATTCGTAATTCATACTTAAAATTTAGAAATCCTTAACATACATAGGGAGACACAGAGGGAGATACGGAAATTGAGATCCAAACTCTATGGATATAATTCTCGTGCGTAGCATTATTAAATTCCGATTCCTTAAACTTAAACATATAAGATTCATATTATATTCATAAATCGAATTCCATATTTTAAATTATGAAAAACGATCTAACATACAACATACAACTACACTTATCTCGTAAATTTGAAGAGGATTTCATAAAACAAGAATGAAAGAATTTGACATCAAACAATTGTTTATGAACTGTGTGTAGTGTGGGACAATCATAGTTATACACACACATATATTTATAGATGTATGTAATTATGATAATCATATAATTTAAATCAACCAACCATAATTGCATATAGTTATACAAACATATATGTACGTAATTATGGTAATATTATAATTTAACTCAATCAATCATAATTGTATTTAATTATATATATAAATGTACGTAATTATAGTAATCATATAATTTAAATCAATCAATCATAATTATATATAATTATACATACATAGGCCTACATAATTATAGTAAAAAATAATTTAACTCAATCAATCGTAATTGCATATAATTATATACATATATAAATTTATAGTTGACTTATTTAGGAACGAATCTCCCAAACTTATTTTTCATAAATACATATATCATATTCATATTACATACACGTATACATATATAAATATTCATACCGTATATATAGTTTAGGAAATTGTACTTGTAATCCCTCAACTTTTGACGAACATGCAATTTTATTCCCTGACTTTCATCATTTTGCGGTAAGGTTTCATAATTAATGACTATACATTATTTAAGGTATATTATACCTACCCAAAACTTCGCCCCAACAAAACTGAATCATACCCAGCCCACGCCTCCTTCTTCTTCCACGGCCACAACCCATTGCTACCACTCTTCGCCACCGCATGCTTTATCTTTCCCACCAATTTTCACCTTCACCTCCATCCCAAAACAAAACCAATTGCTCTTCCATAGCCAACAACTGGCCACTGCCACTCTTTACCTTCGCCTTTCCCACCAATCCCCACCTCCACTTCCATCCCAAAACAAAACTAATTGCTGCCTATCATATCGAAAGCTCGATTTTCAATCATTTTAATCACCCAATTTTAATCATTATATCAAACACCTCATAGGCATCCTACAGTCTTCCACTTTGGCAGAATGAACTGATCAATGTAGTGAATGCAGCAACAATGGGTTGGAACCCATTATTCTTGCAATAATTAGTTACCAAAATTGAGTATACGCAATTATCACAAGCTAAACTGGAAGATGATAACTTGGACTTCAATTTTGATGCTAATTTAAACTCATTGCCATGACCAAAGCCACAAGAAAAGGTTGAATTCTGAAATGGTTGGTAATATGTCCTCTATCTTGAATTTATCTAAAGCTTCATTTTTTCAAAAAGTGAGAAGTGCTCTGTTTTAATAAAATCTCGGAACTCTAGCAAAAATTGGGGTACCTTTTGGGCTTTTAGTAGAAGTATGAAGTGTTGGGAATTTACTTAATATGTACAATGGAAAATAAAATAAATTTCGATTCCCATCGACGATCTTCTTTGTGCTTAGAAAAAAATTGTGATAGAAATTGTACATTTTGTATATTATGCAAACTGCTTTACTGATCTTGGAACACGACGAATCACGATCTGCAATTCACAACTGTCCAATTGTCCAACCTCTAATGGAAATCCACACATAGAACAAGAATAAGAGAATTATGATTTCTCTTTTTTCTCATGCTAGTAAGAATATGAATTATTGTGTGTACTATTTTTCTGAAATTCTAATGGCTTACCAATATAAATCCAAATGTGATTGACTCGTCTCTTAAACTTAACACGGTCCAATATTTAATTAATCCAATTAATTAAAATTGGTATGTAAATTAACAAGCACCACAATTAATGAACTGTACAACACTTGTTAATTAATTAATTAATTGGTAAATCTCAGTCTTCTAGTTCTCATTTTATGTGTAACTCATTAGGTTCTCGATCAGACGTCTAACGATGTGAATTATTATTTTGATATAATCAAAATCGATAAATTTAAAGAAACCCTTTTAATTTATCACCAATTCACTTTCGTCGTCCCAAATTGACATCTAACAATGTGTCGGGTCAGTACATATGAAGTAAAATGTCACGTGGTATGGACTATAATCCTTTCGTTAATAAGATCCGATCAATTACAAGATATTGACTTATGTCAATCTCAATTATGAATACACCTTGGTCAATGATTGCATTATTAATTGAATTGAATGATATGTAGATCATAATCTCTTACTATCTTAGAGTGACGAATCATATATTGATCATTCACAACTTTCATATGATTCTTGATATACCCGAACGATACTGTATTAGCGACTATTGACAGAGCAACATCCAACATCACTAAAGTATGCATATCTTCATATAAGGCATTGTAATGACCTCAAGTCATATAAACAATTCCACTATCGAACGTTAGAGATTAATCACTGACACTTAGATAATTATTCAAGTGGAATCTCCTCAACGGATCTCCAATGTTTTGTTATATAACAAAATATCAACGTGTTCATTTAAAGTCATTACACTTTAGCTTATAAGATTAACTACGTACTTCGCAAGTAAGAAATGCCACACGTGATAGTCTAATAGTAATAACAATATTCGTATCTCCTTATTACTTACAATCGCGAATGATTTAAGATTCAATTATATATAATTTTTATCTCACAATCACAACTTCTTGTGATTAACAAATTATAAAAACTTAAATCTGCGAATTTTATTATTTAATTCATTAGAACATTAATTTAATTAAATAATAGATACTGCCATAAATATAGATCAATTATATATTAAAAGTGTTTATGTCCATAATTGATTGGATTTAGAACATAACATCTGTAGGAAATACTGCAGATATGAGAAAATTACCTTGTTGGGACTCGTTGTTGGTGCTGTGAAAGGTGGCGATCGTGGTGACGGTCCTAAACAAGGGTAATTGCAGCGGTAAAGGTTTGGGAAATGTGTGGTGGCCGTGGCAATGGGCGGTGATGTC
Source organism: Fraxinus anomala (assembly GCA_903798345.1). Taxonomy (NCBI): domain Eukaryota; kingdom Viridiplantae; phylum Streptophyta; class Magnoliopsida; order Lamiales; family Oleaceae; genus Fraxinus; species Fraxinus anomala. Next base: position 13,878 of record CAIGRN010016188.1, read on the forward strand.
TCTTTTTTTTTTTTGGGTGGGAGAAGTGGAGATGAATAGTTTTTTCTTTTCTTTTTCTTTTTGTTTTGTTTTAATTATTTTAATTGTTTTATGGGGTTAAATAGCAAATTTACACTTTTGCCCTTTCGATTTGGTCAACTAATGATCAAATGAATGGTTTATTTGGACCTCTACCGATAATTTTTTAAAGATTTGAGACTTTCGTTGATACAAATTGAAGGTTAGGATAAAACTTACAAAAAATTGAAAAATTAGAACCGTCATTATAATTTTCTCTATTTATTTTCAACATACGAAAACTTACGGATAATAGTTCTAGAAATAAAAAAATAGTAACAATTAACTAACACACTTTAACTACAAACTCGACATCATTCCAACTTATTAGTTTCCACACCACGTCCAAATCAAATTATATTTTAAGATGTACACCATCTATATTCAAATTCAGTCGTTTTCTTTAGGGCTGTTTTCACTGTCCTTTCCTGCGACGGCACGGATTCAAATGGTAAATCAGTTAAACTTTCAATTTATAAACCGAAAATTAATTTATTGTTAATTAAAACAGACTCCAAACACAAATAAATTTAAAAAAAATCCCAAATTCTGAAGTCACGCGGGAATGAAAATTGTTTGTCCACGCCGTGATATTCGCGCTTGTAAACAATCAAAGCGCGTGGGCCCACTCTCACACTTTCGGCTTAGTGGATAAGTGTATGGGCCAGAATAGAATGAATTGTTCACATTTGGTGAGTTTGAATATTTTAATCCCCTATTTTGTATTGATTTAAATCAAAATTCGATTTATGTTAGAGTCAAACAATTAATATTAATCATATATTTTGTAAATTTCACAATTTTTTAACTATCAATTTCAAAAAAATTTACTACAAATTTAAATTTAATCCCCACTAAAGGGGCTAAGTATAATATTATGTTGAAAAAGAAGCAAATTGTAATTATAGTTTTGGATAAAGATAAAATGTCAAAGCTATAAAATGAAAAATATTATGTTTTTTACTGTGTTAAAATATCAGTTCAGGTGAAAGTTTGCAAAGAGTAATGCTACATGAATAGGGTTATCAACTTATTTTATTTCTAAGAGACACGTGTCAAATTTTGATTGGACGATTTTTTTTAAAAAAAAAGAGAGCCATACAGGTGTTAACAACGCATCACCTGTCAACTTCCCTATTTACTAATCCTGTCCAAGTAGTTTTACACAATTTGTAAATTATTCTCTTGACATAAAATTTGTATAATATATTTAAATTTAAAGTCTATGCTAGATGTTTATATTAATTTAAAGTCTATCTTCCCTAAATTCATTTTCAATTAAATAATTTTGCACGTGAACTCATAACCTTCCATGATACGCTAGTTATTGACTCATATATATGAAACAAAACAATTATCGTGGAGGCCAAGACATATTTACAAACAATCTCAAACACAGCTGAAATGCTGTTTCTAGAAAATGACTTAAATATTATATTTCACTAATCGTTAGAGTGGATTCATTCGGATGGTTGCAAAATTCCATTTTGGCACAATTGTGAAATTTCATTACCGCTCTTCTTGTCCTGCGTTGAAAAATCCAAGTGTGACCTCAAGAAACTGATAAGTAATTATTTTAAGCAACTTTGTTTGAATTATTTACTTTTTTTTAATATAATATTTAAACATTATTTTTTTTCCGGAAACTAATTACTTACTTTATCGTCGAAATGAATAACTAGCGTATTTTTAAATTTGATAAAAGTTTATTTGTTTTAAAGTTTATCTACACGCTTATAAGTAAAAATTCTTAAGCTTGGCCAAACATTATTCCATGTCTCATTCTCACCTAATTCTATCACTCTTGCGTATAAAGGAAAAAAGAAAAATAACGGGTGCTTAATTGACCCGATCCACTTAAAACCCAAAGAGTCCATTAAAAGGATTTGAATTAGATGTCGGGTCAGAATCAAACTTTTTGAAATTAGGTAATGCTCAGTAATTTTTGACGTGGACTTTGGTTGACTTTTCATAAGCAAATTGGTGGTTAGTTAATAATTGACTATTCTATTCTATTTTACTTTTTTTTTTTGGGAAATTGGGAGAAAAATATTTGCAAAATCTTAATGGTCAGTCACAATCATGATGTACTAGGTCGAGAAAAGAAAATATCTAGTCCTAAACAAAAGGTCGTTTCACCTTTTTCAAGCGTTTAAAAATATTAGTTCAAACGAGGCATCATCATTATAGACAATTTTTTTAGACATGCCATTGATGTTTGCAATTTATGAATTGTGAAGTGGACTGTACATACTAATTAAGTGATAAATTAAATTATGGGTGGTTTGAGAAAACTTTTTGATAATTTTTTTTAGAAAATTTGATAAATTTTAATATAATGTATGATCGAGAAATTGATAAAAGTTATGGATTCAATAAAATATGTGATTAAATTAAAGTTTAATCAATTATGGAGTCGGTAAGATTTTATCCAAGTTGTCCGACAAACAATATTTTCTCCTAACGTACCATATCAAATTAAAAGTTGTAATTACTGCGTTTATTTGGTTCACACATTTATTGTGATCAATCATTATCACGTGTTGGAAATAATTGTATGGCAAACAATGATTTAATGTGAAAATTTCCTTTTTCCAATGCTACATTGCAATTTCAATTTTGAATGAAATTTACGTCGAAATTTGTATATTGAATACAATGTCCCTTGAATTATCGACAAATAGAGTATTTTCATAAATGCATTGTTGATCTTGAAATCATTTTGTCAAATATCAAGTATGATTGCAATATATTGAAACTTATAGCGAAAATAAGATGCCGTTCAAAGCTCTCGAATTGATATGAATAAAATAATGGGCGACAACTAGTAATTTAAGCGGTGATTCGAAATATGCTATTTTTCGAGGAAATCAAAGAATAAAATCTCATCCCTTCAATTATAGATCTTTGGACGATAAAAGTAAGATTGAGAATTATGAATAGTAGAAATAGTCTAAAGCAGTGGTAAACTAGAAGAAGAGTCAAAGGCAGATCAAGCAAACGCAATAATCAAATTGGAGAAAGACTTATTATATCGAGTATAGAGGAATAAAGCCTCGTCCCTGTAGCTAGATCAAGATTTGTATCTCGATCCGAGGCAAAAAGCTTATTGGACGCATTGTAAAAAGTGAGAGTGCCTACATATAATGAAGGTGTGAAATTTATTAAAGAAAGTGGACGGTCTAACGGATAAAGAGAATCCTAACTTGCTTCAAGACTCAACCCTTGTTTGGTATTCATTAAAATCAAATTTTGGGCAAAACATATTTTGAAATTGTGATTTTTTGAATAACGTGCAATTAAAAAAAATTTAATTTACGTACAATGTCATTTTATTAGAGAATATGTTGTTGAAAATAAGAGAGAGAAAAATACATTTAAAATGAAGCCAAACATGACTAAATATTGAGGAATACTAATTTGTTATATTATATTAACGTAATCAAGCCTCAATTTGAGTCTCGATTTTAAGAATATATTTGGTTAAAAACGATTTTTAAAATTATTTTTTCAAGAATGTGAAGTTAAAAAACATGATTTTTTTTGGGGTTAAGTGCAGTACTATGTTATTGAGAAAAATATGCATTTGAATATGAATTCAGAAAATAAAAATTTAAAGAATGAAGCTCAAATATGGGCATAGTAAAAGTTAAAATTTATCCATAGGGTAAAAAGTTATTTTGGCAATACCATACATTGAAACTTTTTTCTACTCAGTTATTTGGTTAGAGCGTGACTTGCACTTTTACCTTTTATTGTGATAAAAATTATTTTCAGATAAAATTATTAGAAATATATATATTCATTTTACTTTTTGTCCAAATCGGATTTTTAGTAAATTTTGAAAAGTGGATGAAATATGTGATTGAAAAATTATATGTCCTATAAAAATATATCGTTAAAATTAATTGTTGATTTTGATTTTGATTTAATTTTCACTAAACAATGGCTTTATTTTCCCCGGTCATCATTTTCTTTCTCTTTTTCGGAAAAAAAAAACAAAAAGAAAATGTAGTACCTTCGCATTCTTGTAAACTTTAAACTCTGATAAAAAATTGAATAATGCTATTTATTTAGGAAGGAATGATTATCAATTTATGTAACCTTATCATCTGATTCACATCACATGACAAGATAAATGCCATTAGTCTTATGAATTTATCAACTTAGGAATCCACAGAGTATGAACAAATCTTTTTCATACAATTGATAAGTTATGCAATAACATATCTTATAAAGGATAAGTTGGTGATTTTTTTATAATTTTAGCAAATCTTGATAAATGTTAATGATATACATAATCAAAAAGTCGACAAAAGTTATGCTTCCCATATAATATGAAAATTTTATTAAATAAGCACAGAGTATCTATTTGTTCAGTCGAGTTTATTTAATGGGATTAAAATTAAAATTTTAATAGATTTTGATAAAAATTGATAAAATATGTGATTGAAAAGTTATGAATTTCTTAAAATGTATTATTTAAATTAATTATTAATTTTGATTTAAATTAAATTTTTTTTGCCAAATAGGGGCTAAATATATAACTAGGGTTAGACAAGGTCAACGGCCGGTTTCAAAATTTCCTTTCATCCACTAAATTCAAATCAATTAATCCCTAAACTCCGAATAGAAAAAGACCAAAAATCCAATTAAATAAATTTTAAAAATGGTAAAGGTCTTCACGTTGAGGTAATCGATCCTGATGTACCACGTGGCATACTCATGGTCGTGGATCCCACGCTGACATGGCATATTAAGGATTTCTAACTCAGGGTTTAGGCATAACACCAACACACCTTTAGAGAGAGAAATATATAGATATAGAGCGAGAAACAAGGCGCGGAGAGGCCGTCTGCAAACAGGAGAAAGCGCTGCTGCTGCAAAATTCTTCTCTATTTCTCTCTCGATATACGTGTATCTATATATATACTATATACATACACTCGCATTTTCTAGGCCAAAATATTCAGAATCTAATTAAGGAAAATTAGTGGAAAAATATTTAAATTCATAATTTTTAAGCCCGAAAAATCGACAAACAGCAAGAAATTAGCTGCATATCCAGATCAAGAGAGGAAATAAATCCATATCGATAATTTTCGAATATAAATATATATACACGCACATACAAGTATACATACATATATATATATACGTGTGTGTATATATATTTTCAGATCTTGCTCCTCTTCTTCGCTTATTCCACTCCGATCGATAACTTCCGTTTCTTTTTGTTACTTGTCTTGATTATTTGCTAATTTTATTTTTATTTTCGGGAAAATAATTATAGATTTTGAGTAGGAAAAGGGAAATTGGGGAAATGAGCTGGGGGATCCTTCTAGGGTAGTCTAGAAGCATTTGGATTTGGATCTGATTGCTGGAGGGGAGAAAATTGTGGTCGTTTTGGTTGTTGGATGAGAGAGCGTTTATGCTTTCTTTTATATACATGTATTCATTTTAGTTAAGATTTGTATACGTACATGTTTGCGAATTCAAGCGGAAGGAAAACGATGAAATGGGTATCACTCCTTAAAGATTTCAAGGAAAAGGTTGGGCTTTCACAGTCTCCGTCAGCTTCGTCGTCTCCTTCATCATCACCGTTAAAAGATGTCAATGACGGTAGCAGCAATACCCAATCATGCAGCCAAGATTACACACCATCATCTTCAAGGTTCGGGTTTTTGTTGAAAATATGCTGCTTTGTTCACTATCCTTTGGCCTATTTTTTAAGATTATTTGATGTATGCAAAATATTGGCCTTAGTATTGATTTTGCTGTTGGAGAAGAAGAATTTGGAAGTCACCTGTTGGGTGATGTGGTCAATAGTGAAAATTTTGTTGCCAGAAAGGGCAATGGATATTACTTGTAGTTTTGGTTGGATAATGATAGGCGATGACAGTTTGATGCTAGGATTGTTTGTTAAACTGCTCCTGGATGGTGTCAATTCAATTTAAAAAGAAAAGCTCTTTCTCAAGGAGAATTCTTTTGTTTTATTATTGATTGTTTATGTTAAGGTAGAAGTACAGGCCTTAGGCTACTCTTCTGGAATATGCTGATTATTGATCACAGAACCTGTTATAGACCAAGGTAGTTCGACAAAGCTTTTGATAAAAATTTAGAATATTTTGATAAAAGTTGATATAATGTGTGGTTAAAATTGCAGTTTCAACAGTTGAAAAGTTTATATAATTTTATCAAAGCTTTATCAAATTAGTAGATTTTGATAAAAGTTGATTTAATGTGCGGTTAAAATTGAAGTTTCGACAGTTGAAAAGTTTATAAAATTTTATCAAACCTTTATCAAACAAACACTTTAGATAAACTTTGAAAAAGATTGGCATAATGCTGACTAGTTATCTACCCACATGCCTGTAAAATTGGTGAAAGGGGCTGTTATGCAAGAAATGTAAAGGCTGGTTATTGGTATCTGCAGCATTTTCTTTCTATGCTGGAACGATTATGTCGTGTAGCTTTTCAGTACAAAATCATAACTACACCTTTTTTTTAATTGGTCAAAGGGGTAAATTATTATTTATTTTTTCAAATCTAAACCCTACTGCATAAAGTCGGAATGTGGATCTGCAAAACTGTGCAGATCTCTGTATAGGATGATATTTTGGTATGCTGAAAAACTTTTAGCCCACTATCGATGCAGCTGACGTTGAAACTGAAGGTACTGATTGATGCTCACTGTGAGAGGCGTGGAATGAATGTGGCAATATGAAAGCAAGACTCATGATCAGACACGTCAATGATGTAGTAGCTCATAACATAGCCAAAAAAAAAATAATAATAATAAAAAAAAAAATTAAATAGATTTCCTAATTTTTTATAGCTCAAATTATATTAGCTTACCTTCTCAGATTCGGCATTTTATGAGCTGCTGTGGATGTTCTCTCCTGTTTAGGTATTAACTATTAAGCTTGTTAGGAAAATGTTGTGTGGAGCTAGGTGTTTGGTCAGCAAGCTATTGCTTAATCTGGAAGTGGCCATAATGCTGTTCTCTACCTTTTAATATTCGAATCCCCTCAAAGCTGGCCCGGATTCACGGTTATCAAAAAAAAAAAAAAAATTACCTTTTAATGTTCAACAGTCAAATTTGAACTTGGTCTTTAACAGTGATTTGAATATGCATCATATGTTGTGGCATTGTTGCCTAGTTTGAGTAGATGGATATAATGTTATAATTGAGTACGGATTGTTTTGGTGAAACTAGTATGCTAGGATGTGAATAAGAATACAGGAAATCATGGGATTGAATCCTGATAAATTGATGAAACCGGAATATACCAATCTTTTTGATGGGCTTTAATTAATATTACAAAGATTGACATTTAAGATAGAACAAGAATTCCTAGGGACAGTTCTAAATTTAATTTCCAATTGTTGAATAGTGGGTTAGTTTACATTATAGGGGTTTTAGAGTTGTGCAGAGGTTGACAAGTTAAACTAGTCTGGTTAACCAGTTGACCGTTGATAACAATTAGCAAGTGAAAGAGAAGAAGAAACTTTGTATAATGAAAGAGCCCATTTCTCTAATGAGTGGGGCATTTTGAGGTGTGAAACGGCAGCGAAATAGTATCAATTCTGGGGTTTGAATAAGATGACTTATTCATTTTATTTTTCAGTCGAAAGATGTTTAGATTGAGAGGTGCTAACCTTTTCGTAACCTCAGTGTGCATTTCCACAGTGCTTGTTTTTCTAATTACGAACTCATGTTGGGCCTAGTGCCGAGGTGATTTGCCCAGTAGTTGGTCAATGGTGATGTTGGCAATCAAAATTATTTCATTGTTAAAATAAAATAATTATTTGATTTCTTCCTATGAAATTCTCTCTCTCTCTCTCTCTCTCTCTCTCTCTCTCTCTCCATTGTTTTCTTTTTTCAACATCTGAATTGGCAACAGTGTATCAACCAAATATAACCCGGTGAAGTGGATAAATTTTTTTTTGTCCCGTTAGTTTGGTTTTTTTAGTTCGCCTCTATCAAATCCAAATCATACCTTTTTTGACACACAGTCTTTGATGACATGTCAATATTGGTCATCTTCTTTGGCGATTCTATCAATGGTTTTGTGATGGCCATACTGGAAGTCCTAGATTAGATCAGTTTGCACAATTGATTTTTTAAATCATAATTATGTATAATCCGTTGAAAAATTGTGGGATATGTACCTTATTGATTTCATCTTGCTTTTTGGCTTGACTTACTCTGGATTTGAATGGAAAATTGCTATTATTTTTAGTTGTGCTAATACAGGTGTGTCATCTAGATTTTAACATATATTGTTACCATTTTTACCTTGCGAACAGAGACAGACATGAACTGGAATTGGATTTCAAGAGATATTGGGAAGAGTTCCGTTCATCTAGTTCTGAAAAGGTACTCACGGATACGTTAAATAGTAGGCTACATTTATGATCATCATCATTATTTTTATGATTGTGCTACGTATACATCACAACTTATAGATTTGTTTTCCAACAGATAATTTGGATTGGATCACAATCTCATCAACCAAATAAAAAAAATTTCCCCACTTTCTTTTTGACATAAAATATGACGTAAATAGTGATTTACAACAAGCATTTTCCTTATTTTTAATCCCCACACGGCCGGAGATATATCAGAAGAAACTCTAAGTCTGACCTGTTTTCCGTGTCCATGCAGGAGAAGGAAAAGGCCTTGAATTGGACTGTAGATATATTCTGTAGATTAGTGAAACAGCACAAAAATGTAGCTCAGCTAATTACCATGTACGGGAGAAATTTTCCTTCTCTTTTTTGTCCCATAATATATTTTCTATAAATGGATTTCATTTCTGTCTTTAATAATTGGTATGTTTAACTTGAGATTTCATTTGTCTTTCACAATTTGTTATTTTGTATGAGGATCACTGTAGTTGTGCTGTCTTTTGATGAACAATGTGCTTCCCGTCTAGAAAACCTAACAAGTATTTCTTTACAGATACAAGAATTTACAACCCTCTCTTACATATGTATTTTTGGATAAACTAACTTATAAACAACTCTATGTTTATTAATAGTTGCACATGAGTTAGTGAAATTGTCAATGAAGGAAAAGATATTTGGCGTGTTATATACTATTAAGCAATGTAACACTTTCTCCTCCCAAAGTTTGATGATATATGTTTTAATGTTCTGGATGAATATTAAGTATAATATTTGATATATTTAGTAAATTATCAACTCATTAACTTTTAATAAATCAATTAACCTTTTTTTTTTCCCGAATGAAATCATTTCACTTTTATCATGTTATTAAATAAGTTTTTTGTAGTTAAGTCAATTAGAACCGAGACAAATTAGTATCCAGTTTAAAATAATTCTTTTAATATATTTGTAATGTTTTAAATTGTATTTGAGTTATTCACCATAAAAAAGTTACGTATTTGGACAGTCACACGCCGTTACTATCACAATAAGTAACTCTTTTTTTCATGTATAATGTAATCTTACATACATGTCAACTTTCTTAAGTTCATCCTTCAATTCTTTACATTGGAATTCTTGCTTTCATGGTGAAATAGATAGGTTAATTTCTTAACTATCATTTTGCAGGTTAGTAGAGACGCACATATTTTCTTTTGTAGTGGGAAGAGCATTCGTAACCGATATTGAAAAGTTGAAACTTAGCAGTAAAACAAGATCTTTGGAAGTTGAGAGAGTTTTAAACTTTTTCTCTACACTCACAAAGGTTTTTCCTCGGATTATATATGCAAAAAAATTCTCCGTTTCTATTTGTTTTTCAATCTTGTTAGTTGTGCTGTTAAACTACTCTCTCTCTCTCTCTCTCTCTCTCTCTCTTTAATTCTGAGCAGGATGGCATCAGGCCGGGAGCAAATTTATTACATGCAGTTGAAGTCCTTGTATCTGGGGTATGTACATTGAATGTACTGAGATATGATCTTCTGTTCTTTTTATCCTTTTGCTTTACAAATTAATTTATGTTTCAGTTTCCATTTAGCATGATAACATAAATTCACTCGTTTCTGTGGTGCCTGCTCTCCGTCCCAGTTTCAAAAATTTGGCTTGAATGGGATTCCATCTTACAGTCTTTTCTCTGTTATCCCTTTCTTCATGATAACGAGTTATGTAAAAAAGGAACTGTAAATTTTAGGGAAGTGATTTGCCCTTTGATAAATCAAAAAAGTGACGGGGACTTATGAATCTCCAAAAGTAAAATTAGCACATCCAGTCCCAGGATTGACAAGTATAATGTTTTTCAGTATTATTTATGAAACTAATTTATTGTTATATCCTATGTGCATTTGCAAACTTAATAGTATGTGATGTCTCTGTTGAACATGAGAATCTGTGGTGGATAATGGTAAGTGATTTATTGACATCTCTTAGTGAAAACAATCATGCTACACATAGATTTAGTGACAGGGATTAAAAATAGGGGGACATGTGGCGCAATATCATTTGACAATTTGAAAAAAAACCTTAGCCACACAGGTGCTGCAGTCCACAACCCTGTTTTCAATCCCTGTTTGAGTAGCATTATTGCGTAAATGGACATAAATGTTGAAGACACTGAATGCTTTCAGTTATATGGACGCATTGTATGTCGGTATAGCTCACAAGTTACTTACGTGTCTACAGCCTATCGACAAACAACCTTTCCTTGACTCTGGGATCTTATGCTGTCTCATCCATGTCCTAAATGCTCTTCTTGCTCCTGACGTGGGCAATCAGAGACTACAGATAAACAATGATGAGGAGCTTATACTAGCAGAAGAAAAGCATGGTGAAGAGACTAGAGCCGCACGGCAGCTTGAGGTGGTTGTTTTACTAGTGAAGATACCATGTTCCATCTTAATGCTAGTTTATTCCGTTATTTCTTACTCTTTTGGAATGTAGTTTATTCTAGTATTTCTGTGTGTAAATTTTCCATTACATGATTGCTTGTGGCGTGTTTAATTATTTGCTTTCTTGCACATTGCAATGTTCGGTGGATATCCTTGTTTTCTTGTTGTAAAGTTTAGGTCATGTTGTGGCATGATTGTCTATAACTCGATTTTTCCTTTTCCTTTTATTTTTTGCTTTCAAGTCCAGATTATAGTTGCTTCCCTAGTTTGGCTTTGTCAGATTGTAATGCCATTGCACAAACAGAGCTATATTATAGCTGTAAATGTAATAGATGTTGTCATTAATACCTGATTATGAGTTTCCATGAAGTTGAAGAAATGCCTGTTTTGTTACATAGAAAAGTGTTTTGAGTAATTATCATGTTGCTTGATGTGAATTCTCATTAGGGAGTTACTATTTATTTACTCTGCTTATTCTTAGAGCGTTAGTTTCTGGAAATTGATATGTGTAACCTGTGTAATTGAAATTTAACTGATTTTTCCTCTCTGCGGTCTGTTTTTACTCAGTTGATGTTGACAGACAAGGCGAATGTTGCAATTTCAATTTGTATTAATGCTCAGAGAGTTTGATCAAGTACTCAATAAGCACTTTGTTCATCTGCTATTGTTGGGCTTTTCTTTTCTTCTTTCCCTTTCTCGGGGGTCGGTGTTTTCTTGACCTGATATTTTATTGCAGTTCAACACTTCACGATTGGAAGAATATTCCATGCTTTCTTCTTTTCTCTTCTCATGAAACATAACATATTCGTAACCTTGTCGTCAAATTTTACATTTGAAAGGATATCAGCTTTCGCAGGGTAACAAGTATGTGTAACATTGTTCTAGTAAGTTCACACGTTTTTGGCTATAAGTTTCTCATAATCTGTCTTTGATTTTATTATCTTAGTTAATGAATGCGTTATGTTACCTTCATGAATCTCTAGGTGAAAAGTAGCTTCTTAGATGCTGCTCAAAATGGGTTCTAACGTCACTCATAACTGTAGTTCTGAGAACTTCACTATTGTTGTATTCAATTTTGCATGGAGAGTATTGCTGTACACATATTCAAATTATTGGTTTGCAGATTAGGATGTCTCTGATAACAAATTTTCTTACAGCTATTTTAAATTTTGTAGGTAGAGGGAAGTGTTGTACATATCATGAAAGCATTGGCGAGCCATCCTTCAGCTGCTCAAAGTCTCATAGAGGATAATTCACTCCAGTTACTCTTTGAAATGGTTGCCAATGGTTCTTTAGTAGTGTTTTCCCACTATAAGGATGGTCTTGTTCCTTTACATAACATTCAACTTCACAGGCATGCTAAGCAGGTAGCATCGAATTTCATCACCCACTACTGAGTCAGTATTGAAAATATTGTTTGAGCAATTAAATTCGCAAGATTGAAATGTTCCTATTTTTCCTGATTGGTGAAATGATGATTTTATATGATTGTTGTTCCAGATACTTGGTCTTCTTTTGGTCAACGACAATGGCAGCACAGCCAAGTATATACGCAAGCACCACCTGGTATATGATCATTTCTCTTTTAATCAAATGGTTTATGTTTAAATCACTTGCGAATAGGAAACAGAACTCTTAGATTATCTTCTTGTATTTTCCTCTTGTTGATGTCTCCCTTTAATTGATAACATCATCATGAAAGGTGCAAAAGTTATTCCTCTGTTTTTAATTTTTAGCATATGCTTATATTTACCAATTAGTAACTTTGTTTTTATATTGCTTTTCTGAAGTCAATTTACTCATAAGTGAACCGTGTCATGGGATTCAGGGGATTGTATATGTGACTTAGAACAATGTCTTAGATTTCACTAGGATACCTGGTTAGTTTTATTGTGAGATAAGACATTTCACTTTTAGGATGTTGAAGGCAGTCCTATGAACTTTCCTAGGAACTTACGAGATTGTAGACATACTTGTTACCTTCTTTCGAGGATTACCAGTGAAAGCACTGTATTTTGTCCAAAAGGGGAATGGTTTACGTCATATTACACAAGCTGTGCATATAGAGAATAATTTTATTTTTCTTATCTCCTAGACTTGTTAGATTGAACCATCTCACTTAATTTGAAAGTATTAACATCTTGGAAAACAAAGTGGTGAATGTTCAAGGTTTAAGAGATGTACAACCTCGACTTATTTATATACTTGAGGGTAGTCACCTGAATAAATCACATTAAACGCTAAAATGTCCCTTCTACAAGATATCTAATTAAAGATGGCTTTCATTCTTCCTTTCCAAGTAGTTACCTAATTTCTTGAAATCCCTACACAGCAATACACATTGAATTTTAGTTGCTTTCGTATTTTAAATACTACTCTTTCTGTCTCCCTCCAATGCTAGAATTTGACAATGATTTTTTATGCTCGTCTGTATGCCAGATAAAAGTACTACTAATCGCCGTGAAGGATTTCAGACCTGATTGTGGGGATCCTGCCTACACAATGGGCATTGTCGACTTGCTTCTTGAATGTGTTGAATTGTCATATAGGCCAGGTAAAATGCCTTAATATCGCCCAGGAACTAGAATAGAAAGTTCTAGTTAGATTCATATTTCCTTTTGCAACTGAAATGCTGTATTATAGATTCCATAAAAACATATATTGGCAACCTAGCTTCTATTTTGATGCCATAAGTTGGTTTACCCCTATGTCAGTTGGATTCCATACTTTAGGAAAGAGAGAAGATGAATAGAAAAATAATCAATGCCTCTCCAAAGTTGTCATGGAGGACAAAGCCACTTTGCCACCCATTGCTCAAATTCCTCAAATTAAACTCCTTTTGTGAATTATTTAGGTAACACGAATTTGTTATGCATTTATTGTTAATTTGTATTACCGAGAGCAATAACAAAAGCCAACAGGGAATTTAGAAAATTGAAAGCAAGTACGCAGAATTTAGAGTGGATCACTTTCAATCCGAGAGCTACGTCCACTTGCCGCTGCCTGATTTCATTACAATGATGGAGATTTACAATTTGTTTTCTGATCTCACGCCTCTTAGTTATGTTCTCTCTACACCATAAAAAGAAGCTCTTCCTAATACTCTTTATGATAGGAGGAAATATTAGGGCGACCTAATACATTCAAACTTTTCGCAAAGTATCCCCTATGTTAGGTTGAATCTCAGTCGAGAAGGAAAGTGTGAGTGTAATTAGACCCCACACATCCAACAGAATTCTCATGCATTCAATGAATTAACAATTCGCTCTCTTTTTACAATTTATTTTTACTGATTCTAGACAATTTGCTTTTTACATGTAGAGGCTGGTGGTACAAGACTCAGGGAGGATATTCACAATGCTCATGGCTATCAATTCCTGGTCCAGTTTGCTTTAGTTCTCTCCAAGAATCAATATGGTCCAACTTTTTACTCCAAGCCGCTTTCTGAACAAGACTCCAATTCAGAGAACTTGCATACGGTACATGAGATAGAGAGGAAGGATTCAATCAAAGGAGGGAACCATTCACCACAAAATCTCCTCTCTCCTACACTTTGTAGACTGCTTGATGTCATTGTTAACTTCGCTCAAACAGGCCCTTCTGATGTTTCATCTGGACTAAAAACTTCAAATGTTTCTCAGTCAAGGCCTAGTGGGCATGGGAGAAGTAGTACATCATCATCTGACCGGATAACTGATGAATTTTGGGAGAAAGATACTGACAAAGTCAAAGATTTAGAGGCTGTTCAGATGTTACAGGACATTTTAATCAAAGCTGAAAGTAGGGAACTGCAGGCAGAAGTCCTGAATAGAATGTTCAAAATATTCT